>WEKY01056107.1:58899-87010 GCA_013390045.1 Picathartes gymnocephalus
TTTTTTTGGTGCACATCTGAGCTCTCTGCTCCATGAATTCACAGAGCAATTTCCCAGAAGCGTAGTTTATGTGAAGCACTTGCCTGGGACTGAAGATCTCTAGCTGTTGAGTTCTTGCCTGACAAATCAGAGATGCATTTCTGGAAAGTACTTTGGTACTTCAGTGCCCTAGACTGCTATCTCTTCCTTTCCCTTATCTGTGTAAATGAGAAGGCCTTTAAAGACCTAATTTCTCATCATTATTTCTGTACTGCTTTGATTTTGGTAGCAACTAATGCAGTAATGGTTATGCCCAATTAAAGATCAGAAATGTACACAGCTCAGCATTTGTTATTTGGCCCTTGTCAAATGCAACAAGACACTATCACTAATAAAAGCAAATATCTGAATAAAAGAAAGAGAAAAAAGGCTGACCCTGTTTTTTTGAATTCTCTGTCCATCACCAATGCTCTCCCCAGAGCAGGGTACAAGCCATGAGACTTGTTCTGCTAATAAGCCAGGTTAACACTGATATTTCCCAGTAGAGAGTTTTGGGTTTATCCATGCTCTGAAATGTTGCAGGATGCATTGGTAATGTGCATCCAAGCATTGGGAAGACACTTGACCTGGCAGTACCGGGCAGCAAGATCATCCAGGACTGTGATGGCTGTGGTGCTTTCCCATGAGTCATGAATTCATAGTCAAATATTCCATGACTCATGGATTAACCTAACAAAACCCAGAGGGAAGAAAAGTTATTGGGCTATTGGTTGACAAGAGCCTTTTAAAATTAACATGGCATAATAAGCAGGATACCAACATCCTCTGACTCGTGAGAAACTCGTCAGGAAGAGTTTTATGCACTGACCTGTTACCAAGGGACCTCAGCTGGGGTTATGTAATTAGGATGGGACACTTGCTGCAGCTTCGAGGCTTGAATAGCAACATTAGTATAATCCAGTTACAGAAAGCAGAACCACTTGCAACAAGCTATTAATACCACTTGTATTTAATTGCTGTTCCCTTCCATTCTGGCTCAAATAAACAAAATCAGAAAAATACATGGAAACCAGAATGGAGCCGTAAATGAACCACAAGATAAAATACAGTAAACAAGGTTATCTCTCTCCCCTTCTGCCAAAAGGTTATGAACTTACTTAACAGTATAAAAAGAAAAGTCTGACCCCACAAACAGGGCATAGAAGAGAGGGTTTGAATATGCATTTCCAAAGTAATGGGTGCATTTGTGCTCCTACTTTGCTATGAATTTCCTGGGAAGCTCTGGGCACCTTTTCATCAGCAGCAACATAATCAAAATTCAGTCATGCACAGGCTTCTCTAACCTCTCTATACCTCTGTCCCTCTGTGAAATAGGGTCAGTGGTATTGCAGAGTAGAGAGGATGAAATACATTAAATATTGTGGGGCCAGTGATTGACTGCAGTAACAGAGGCCATAGGAAAGCCTGGGATCATGCTAATCAAAGGTATAAGTTCCTGAGGAACCCAAAGGAATTGGTATTGGAAAGTTTGTCCACTGTAGGACTTACAGGAGATAGAAAATGCCCCATGATTTTAACTTGGCTTTCTCAGCCTGACCCTTTCCATATCAGGGAGCCCTAAAGGCCTGTTTGAGTCCTCTTGTGTAGACATAATATTACAGAACTAAGCCTGGGGAGCAATGTAATACATTTTGCATTCAAAACATCACAGTCAGTTTGGTTTAAATAAGATATTGTATCATTTCAACAATACTGAGTGTATGTTTAGGATTTTCTCCTTCAGAAGCTATATATGATGGATAAAGAGGGAAAACCAAAAAGCAAAAGAATAGAGTTTAAATGGCAGCTAGGGGAAGGAGAGGAACACTGGAACTATTTGTTTTAAGAAAACTTGTTTATGTTTAGTGATATTATCCCATGGTTCACAAGACTAGGATTTGTGCCTGGCACAACTTGCTTTAGATTTCATTTTTCAGATTTTACATTGAGATTTTTCTGTCAGCAGTCTTACTCTTTTAAACAAATACAATATCTTTCATTAAAAACTCCAAGTGCTTCATCATCCTCAGGCTGTATGTTTTCAGACCTTACTCAACCATTCTCAACTTATTGTAGGACCCGTACAGGAGCTTGGGGCCTCCCTCAGTCAGATGAAACAATTCTAATTACACCAACTTGAGCCAGCAGAGGAGCTGGCTAATGCCAGCCAACATGCTTAGGAGGAGCATCAACTTGAAAGACATGTGTAATCATTGTGACATCAATTTAATGTGTCACAGGACATGAAATTGAGGCCATGATAAAGAAGAAATCTGCTGATACCTGTGTGAGCACAGCCTGTTGTGTAAGGCACAGAAGAGCTGTCCCCTGTGACTCTGACACAGAAAAAGCCATTGGACATGGGTAGGAACAGCCACTCATTCCCTGCCACGCCTGCCTGTTCATTCTGATCATCCCAGGTAAGGGAGAGCAGGGAGGAACAGGCCTTTGGAGATGGGAGGTTTGGTTTTTTCTGACAGTGAGGTTCAGAGGAAGGTTCCTCACATTTAAACAGGATGCCTCAAGAGCACTTAAAGAAATATATACATATAAAAAACCAAAATAGACCAGAAACAATGGAAACACAAATACTGCCAGGCACTGCAAGTCAGCTCTGTCACTGAGAACAAGAACTGCCACCCACAGACCCACTCACGTTGAGCCAACCTGCCCAGTTTGATCAGAGAAATTCTTGTGGTTAGATTCCTTTAGAAAGACTATGCACAAATAGGCCCTGGAGCAAATTATACCATTTTAACAATATAGGTGTGCTCATACCTGAATCATAAGAGAGTCTGCTGTTACACAGAAAATCAGGAGTCCCCCATGTCATCGTTTGGCCAGTGCCCCATGACCCAGGAGGCACAGCTGTCTGCATCACCCAGGAAATGTCCTGCCTGGCCCTGGCCAGCAGCTTGGCATGGGCCATGTGAGGGCATCACTGCATCACAGCATGAGTTACTGAACATGAGTTACTGAGTGTCCCAGCTGACAGCTCCTGAGCAGCACAGCACATCCCAGATTTCGGCTAGTCACCCATTGCTTCTCTGTAGCCAAGCTCCTTCAGCTGTTCAGAACAGACCTGCCAGTGTTAGGCTGTTTCCATACAAATGCTTCCTCACTGGAGTGCAACAGGTTGCAAGTGGGAATGAAGAACCATTGAGCTGGTGGACAAGGCTGCCAGAATCCCTCCCTGATTGCTTATAGCAGAGAAGGAGAGCTGGAAAATTTCAGGAGAAGGTAAGTAATGAAAACATGTTTCAGATTCACAATGAGCAGTGATTTAAGGCAGTGTTAAACTATCCTGTAACTACATAAAGTGACAAGCTTATACATTGCTGGCTTACATACCATCTGCTTTTTTTTTCTCCTGTTATTAAAAAAAAAAATAATCAAGGCCTCTTTGCTGTTCACCCTCTAATTTCATTAGAGTACTACCTCTTCTCATGCACTTGTCTGTAATAGATTTGCTGTGTACATGTATTTTCTAGAAAATTTCCAACAGAATTCCTTGTGCTGATTGCAAGAACTGTTATCAATCACCTGTTTTTAAATAGTGATGCACACATAGCCTTGGCAAAGGGTTTGGGACCTATATTTAATTTATCTTGAAAAATAAATATGTTTAGCAAAATTCTCTCCTTGTGCCCTTGACCTCTCCCAGCTGCCAGTGATGAAGACTCAAGGGCAGTAAAGGATTTATGTCTTTGCTACCCACCCCTCAAAGATGTCAGTCAATGAAGGTTAGGGTCAGGCTGTAAGTAATAAATTGAAGGTAGGCTGTTCTAATGTGGAAAATACAGATTCTATCCACCTTCTACTCTCTGCCTCGAACATCTACAGTCTAATACATACTTTATTACAGCCCAGGTAGGCATAGCTGTCAAGTGCCAGCCTGAGCCCAGAAGCAAAACAGGACAGAGCACTTAGAGAAACAGGTTACTGGGAGGTTCCTCAGCTCCTACATGTTCTCAGCAGTGACCTAAGTAAGAAAGAAGGAGCTTAAAGACTCTGCCAAAATGGATCCTTCCTAGAAACAGGAGCTGAAGCAGACTCAAACTGTGCTTCTTGTCTCTGCTGAGTGTAATGAATAGGATAAAAAGGAAGCCAGAAAGATTTCTGACATTATTTTTTTCTGATATTAGTTTTTTTCTGAAGCTCCTGTCACTTTTGATAGCTTTTCTGTTGCCAAAAGTAGACGTGATTTAACTTGATGTTATGATATTAGTACTGTCTGCTGTGTGAAATGAAACACTAAAGATATCATCCAAAGTACAGCACAAAGAGAAGGTAATTATAGGGAGTATTTATGTTTGAAAAGTCAATCCTTAAAGTTTCAGGGCTAATGAATTCCTGGTAAGAAACTTCTGCATGAGAAAACTTATGGTGGAACTAGCAGAGAACACCAAATTTACTTGAGAAAGCAAAGAGAATTTGTCTGGCATGTTGCTGTGTGAAATCCCACAAGGCTGGCTTATACCTTTCCTTCCTTTATCCTGAGTTTTGAACAGGCCCAGTGACACTAGCCCAGCTTCTGTCCTGAGCTAGCACACACCTGGAGCTGTCTCACCATTCTGCTCCTGGGTTTACCAAGCACTGAAGCGCAGCAGCTTCCCAGAAGCAGAGATCTGAAGTTCAGGAATTAATTTGCTAGCAAACATCTTCATCCCCTTTCTCAGCTCAGCCAAAAAGAGCTTCAGTCCCAAGGAAACTCAGGCCTCCATAAGGCTTTAAGCATATAAGAACTTTGCAGAGGAAGGAAGCTCTGAAATATTTGCATGCAGACTGACAGCTTGTGTCCCAGGCACCGGGACAGAAATCACCAACACAGCTCCAGAGTTCAGAGTGAAAATGCTGTTCTGCATGAAACAGCACACAGAGACCAGGCATTTCACATATGACACAAGGAAGTTCTGATGATTTTTCTCAGGGGGTTTTTTTTGTGGTTGGTTTGTTTGTGGGTTTTTATTTTGGTTTTTGGTGGGTTTTTTTAAAGGCCATATTTCAATCATGCTCAGTTATTTTCCCTCAAGAGAAAACCAGATTGTTAATTGTAGGTGTTTCATCTTGGTGAGGTTGTGAAGCTGGAGCCAGTGCAGTGGATATCCCACACAGCACACAAAGACTCTGCTTCAGTCTGTCATTTATTGCCTGAATGGAAAGAGTAGCAGCCCAACACAAATATTTGGACTTCTCTTTGTTCCTGGCAGAGCTCATGAAGCACACACACGAGCAGATTGCATTTGGTTTTGTGAGGATGGGAGAAGCAAAATCCAGCACACAGGAGAGGCAGAGGCTGCTCCCAGGGCTGTGCCCAGGTGGGCAGGGCTGGAGCAGCAGCACAGGCAGTTTTATCACAGCAGGATGAGCGGATTCCTGGAGCCTTATCAGGGTGTACATCAAAGATGGTTGTTGATTATGAAGAACAACACAGGGCAGAATCTCCCACGGGTAAATCCTCTGTCTGTGGGGCTATGAGCAGAACTCAAGCAACCATCAAAAGATACAGGTCTTTTGCTCCAGATCTGAGCAAAAATCCAGACCGGGACCTTCTTCAAAACTGCTCCAGCCCTGTTACATCCCACTTAACCAGAGCAAACCTTTAACCAGATGAATAGCACCTGCAAAACAACAGCGTTTTCCTGTCCTTATTTCAGAGCAAAGGCAGAACCACTGGAAAGCTTAGCAATTCTGGCTGCATGATCACACAGTTGTTATGTCCCACCACTTTCACATCTGCTACAAGTCCAAATACACAGCTGTGGTAGGGCCAGCTTGTCTTTGGAAGCAGTTACAGAGTGCTCACCTTGTGTTTGGTGCTCTGGAAACTCATGCAAGGTGTTCTCCCACCGTCAAAAAGCACAGGAGCAGGAGATCAGAGCCCTCCACAGCCCACAGAGCAGGAGGCCATGAGCAGACCTGGTTTCATTGATAACAGCAGCACAATTTACGCAGCCCATGGAAAAACAAACAGTCTTGTTGGTTGATATGCCTGATTCCTTGGCTCACGGCTCACGGAGGGAAGCTTGGGAGCTCTGTGAGAAGGATTCAGAAGACAGGCCTTGAGTCAAACACCCACCACAGAGGTTTGTGACCAGGGACCTATTCTTGCACCGGGACTGAGCTGAGGAGCTCCTGAAAAGGCACTATCTCCCCAGCTGGTTGTTGCTCCATTCTCCCTCCTGGTGCTGGATTTCACCAGCAATCACAAGGGGCTGCTCATCTCCAGTTTCGAATATGAGTCTCTAGTGACATAACTTGTAATCCATATAAAAGGCAAGATTAGATTTATCTTCTAATATTTCTCCTACTGTTCGCCCTGCCCTAATCCAGCATGGTTTGCCAAATACTAAACAATACTAACTAGTGCATTTAGGCCTTTCTTCTGACATTAAAAAAAATTGAATCCCCTCTTCAATCATGGCTTCAAGAAGTAAGAAGTGAAGGAAAAAATCCAATAGCAACACTCTCTTTGCTGCTCTGCCCATAGCAATGGGCTCAAGCAGACACAGCAGCTACACAAACTGCTCTTCTGCAGTGCTGGGAACACCCAAAATGTCTGTCTTCAGAAGTTCAGTGCTATGTTGGATACTCCCTGATACACGTTAGAATTATTCCTTAACAATTAACATAGCTCTTCACATCCCTCTGTGCCAGCGTGCTTCAGAGCCAGGTTCAGGCAAGGTGACTGCAGGCAGAGAACAATGAAGCACTTTCTCTCTGCAATCTGCCACTCGGGTACAGCCCCAGCGCTCCCCTGGGCACACCTGCCTGGCCCAGCCCAAACAAACCTGAGACAGCGTGGGCAGGAACGCTCTCAGCTCTGCCTGTCAGTGCAGCCTGCTGGCAGCTCTTTGCTTTCTCACCCCTGGAGACACGTACGAGCAGCAGAGTGGAAGTAAAGATCAACACTTGTGTTTGAAAGGCTCGGGGTAGCATTAGAGCCCTTCCCATGCTTTGGGAGCACAGCAGAGGGGATACTTCTTCAGAGCTGGTAAAGCAGCCCCTTCAGGGGTTGGTCATGCCCATTTCTCTTGGCAGCCTCCTGTGGGGACCAAAGAAAACAGGAATTGCTGAAGGATTAACATCTCTTGCCAAGCACTTTCCAAGTCAGCCTGCACCAGTCTTCAGATACTCATGGAAGGAGAGACATTATCTGGGTGGCTTTGCCCAGGATCTGCAGGTGCCAGCTCACACAGCTGCAGCCACCTCGTCCTGCCCACGCCAACGGCACCGGTAGGAGAGGGCACAGCACAGAGCTCTGCAGTAACACAGAGGGAAGGACACCTGTGCCCACTCCCAGCAGGGTGGACAACAGCAAATAAATAGACAGATGGCCTTTGGCAGCGTGGAAAAAAGCATTTCACTTTCCTACCGAGAAACAGCTCCTGCTGTGGGCAGTGGAGCAGTGCTGGGACCATCGCCCTCTGCACCAAACAGAATGGCACCACTTCTGCTGCAGATCTCAACAGGGCAGTGACAGATGAGTTGCTGTGACAGAGCCCAAGTTCTTCCATCGTGTCACTGCTGCTTTGTGTGACCCAGGGGGTAGGAATAACAGCCAGGCTCCACTACATCATTCTGTCTATTTAGAGACGGGTTCCAAGGGCAGCCATCAGCTTGCTCCCCTGGCAGGCTCATTGGGCAAAGAGGTTTGAGAGGTAGGGCCCATCTATACCCCTGAAGGAAGTGAAGGCTGGTAGGGACATGACTTCCTTCATTCCTATAAATGCAGGAGGTGCCAAATGTTTGGAATGTGCTTTGTAGAGCAGGATTAGGATGGGTCCTGCAAAGCTCTACTTGCCTGAGCACAGATTTTGCTTAGAGGGTTTCTGATTTCACTTGTTTATCCTGGTTGTGCATGATAATGAAATCCTTCCAGAGCCAAGAGAGATGAAGGAAGTGCATTCCTGATGAGCTGCTCTCTCTCTTCCAGTAGAGGACCCAACAGCCTACACAAGGCCTTCTTTTTTGTGAGGGTTAGGGCTAGGCTTAGGCTTGAGAGAGCCAAAGAGCCTAGAGCTCCAGGAGCACTGGGGCTGGAAAAGCCATGCCCAGGCAATTCCAGCAGGGCCCCAACATTGCTGCTCCGACGACTTTCTGATCTGGATCACCATGGCTGGTGATGGACAGTCTCTGGGCTGAGGTGAGACTGCTGTGATTGTTTGGATAAGCAATCCAAGGAACATGGAGCTGGGAATTCCAGCAATGATTGAACCAATGCCTTAGGTCTGTTTAGTTTGTGTCTGTGAGAACTGGGATTTGGACTGGTAAGGTGTTGTTGGGAGCAAAGGATGGACTAAATCCGCTCTCTGTGCAGTGAAGGACTGAGGAGCAGGGAAGGGAACTATGTATAAACCATATGAATATTTCACCCAAATTAGGGGCGAGCAGTGATGTCCTTCGGTTATGGGTCAGAGAGAGAGAAGGGAAATTACTTTTTTTTTTTTCAATTTTTCCAGACAGAAGTGGGACATTGTCTTGCCCCCCTAAAGCACTCTAGGCATACGGGAGTAGCTCAGTGCTGGCCTAGGTCTCTAAGAGAAAGCAACATTTTAGAGGTTTAAGTATTTAAAACAACCCTATTATCTCTTGATTGCAAATATTCAGTCTCACACACCCAGACTGATGAGACAAAAAAGGAATTTCTACATACAGGTTTATCCAAAGAAACAGTTTCAGCTTCCTTGCTTTCAGAGCCCAGCTCCAGCCAACAGTGTCTTGTTCCTATGCATGTGTGACGGTTTGCAGTTATTGAGCGTGAATACCCTCTGCAAATGCTGCCCATGGGCTCATTTCTAATTTGCAGTAGTGCTTTTAGTCACCAGGTGACACCAGTGAGTCATTTAAGTCACTGCTCACGTGCCCATTGCTCAGATTCCACCCACAAAATTCAATACATCCGAAGATTGTTCCGAGACAAAATCTGCCAGGACAGAGAGGACCTGTGGGCCTTTACCTCCCCAGGACAGCCTGAAACCTGCACCTGAAACACCGGGGCTACGTGTTTCCCTTCCTATGGAAAAGAGCTGTCACTGCTGTCAATCTCTTTTTGGATCCCACTGCCAGAATTTCGATTCCACCTCCAAAATTGCATGTATCCGAGGATTGCTCCCACACAAGAGAGGTGGTGCTGTGGCATAGGTAGAAGTGCCCTGAAATGGAGGGGAACCCCCTGATTTAAGCCCTTAAAATGATGAAAAAGGGTGAGTTTCCTTCAATTTAACTCCTTAAAATGAGGGAACATAAACCAACCCTCATGCTGTCACATACTGTGCAGTAAGCATGCTTCCTCAATATCTCATTATCTTCTGAACAAAACTGTATTGTCAGCATGTATTCTTTATCATTCTTCTAAGCGATAACAGGTTTTAGATTCTCCAGCAAAATTCAAGTGCAGAACTTGTGCCAGTGACTCTGTGGTCTTGAACTTTGAAGCAGAAATGCTTGTAAAACAATAAACATCTACTCCCCTTTAAGAAAAACTTTACTATTAATGTGCAGGAGTGGCAGTGATTAACTCCCCTTCTATCTTTTCCTGGATTGTAGATGACCTCTGAAATGGAGCATTTTGTTCAATTTGTTTTGCTTCAGTAATTTACAACAAACCTTTGAACAGCAAGAATCTTGTTTATTTCTGGACACCTGTTTCCACTAAAGGCTTTTCCCAGACTAGCACAAAGACTACCACAATCAGCCATCCTGAATCATCTGGACAAAATATGAAATTAATTGGCTTGGATGTTTCTTTCTTCTTTCTCTCCACCCTCACTGCTCTTTGGAATGCAGGTAAGTGATTTTCAAATATTTTGCTGCTTTTAATTGCAAACTGTTTTGACTTCTCTGCTTCAGAATACGCACCTTGGTAAGAAATTACTGATACCATCTGTGCAAGCTAAGGCAAAGGCACACAGGCCAGCTATTACCTGCATGGTGTCATTTTCAATCCCTTCCTCTATAATTTCCAGCAGGTCAGTGGATCTCTTCTGCAAGTAAACAGACAGTCTGGAGAATGCAGTAAATATATTTAAAGACAGAGGAAAACTTTCTAGCTTCCCATATTGAAAGAGCATTTTTACTTCCCTTCTTTTCATTTTCCCATGCTTGTTCTTCACCACCCACCTTGATCCCTGCCTTTCTTTTTGCTTGTGTCCTCCCAAATAATCAATCCTCCCTTAGTTACTTTTTCATAATTGGTTCCAATTTTGCAAGATTCTTGTCCAAATTTTGAATTTCTGATACTTACCTAGGTCTTCTCAGCATTGCATGGTATTATTGATATAGTTCCCAGCAGTGTTATCCTTGCAAGATTCCACTTCCCAAAAGGTCCTCAGTGCTCCCAGCTGTCTGTGCAGCTTCTCCACCTCACTTAACTCCCCTTTAACTGTTTGTGGAATCCAGCTATTTTTGAGTGTTACTGTTATGTCTGTCTTCTTCTCACTGTTTGATTTGTTGAGTAGTTTTCCTTGTGATGTCCAGTAATTGCTCACAGTCTGTAAGCCAAGAGCCTTCTCACCTGTCTGTGTACCCAGGGCTCATAACACCTACCATGTTAAGGCCAGACTCAAATTAAATGCACAAAGATATTTCAGTAGCTCTTAATAAACTTGTGTTGGAGCCCACTTTTTGCCGATGTTAACTTTCCAAGAGGACTGGCCTTCCATTCTTATTGATTCCCATGTAGGGTTAATGGTGGAGGACCCCCCTTCTGGTACGTTTAAGACTTACTCTCAAAAATAAATGTAATTAGTGACACTCACTGAGGGGCTGCTCTGGAGATATATCTGTCTATTACATGTAAATATACCCATGGAATTGATTAAATTATGTAGTGGCTGGGAGGTAAATAAGTGTATTTCACTACTCAAAATGGAGCAACCCTAATACGCAGGTGATTACAACCTTCACCTAAATACATTCCAAAACTAACATAACCAGCCTATTTTATTTACTTACAGCAGTCCTTTGGATGATGTACTTCTGCTTCAGAGAACATCTAGAAGAGTTCAATAACATTCCTAATTGGTTTTTTCTTCCTTTAACAAGGAGCTCAAGACTCTTGTGCACACCAATGTGGGGAGCTGCTTGGGAACTGCTCTTGCCAGGTGACATGCCAGTCCTTGGGGATATGCTGTCCTGATTATGAAGAATTTTGTCTTCAAATTTCTCCATACTCAGGATCTCTCATGGGAGGCAAAGACTTTTTGATTAACAACACAGCACTTGATGCCTCTTCTGTGGTAAAATGCAGGTGGGCTATGATTTTATATTCCTCTTCCAAATGGAGGTGAAACTTTATAATTTACCACAAAACAAGACCAGTCTATACAGGAGTGAAAACTTTGTAAAGTCATTAGAAGCCTGAAATGTAAAAAATGTTCTGCTAACCCTTACCCTCAAGGATTCCTGTTGACTGTATTTCTACACAGGATTGTTTCTTTTAGGACAAGTTGTTGTGTGGTACAATCATTACTCTCCTCATTCTTCCCTTAACATATTAAAACAGTGACTTTTGAAAAGAGTTTCCTTTCAGGGCACTTGATGGTCAGTATTTCTTTAGCATTTCCCTTTGTAGGAAAGAAGTATTTATTTCTCAATCTGAATGACAATAACAGTAAGACAGAAATGTAGGTAGGACACCTTGTGTTTCTCCTGTAAGACAAAACTGTGGATCCTAAATACATCAGCCTGTATCCCACTTAGGTGCATGTGCACGTGCAATACATACAGTACACTGAATTTTGATGACCCTGTTGTCCTGATATTATTTCCACAGAAGGTTCTGAGTGAGATTTTGGAGTCCTTCCCATCTGGATAGCAGTACCTGAAAAGATTCTCAATTCTTTATTTGGAAAACCTTTGACCAAGGCATTCATTCTGTAGAACACAACTGTGTACTTTGAATTACCTGCAGAGTTACATAATCATAGCCAAGGCAAACTTCAGTGCAGACAAGCAAAGATACTATTTCCTGGCAGGCTCCAGCTCCCTCTGATACCTAGAGTAGTTATGCAGTCCCCACATACCAGTCTTGAAGAGTCACAGGTGGGGTTATACTCTAGGACACTGGGCAAGAGCCCTGACTGGAATCAAATGGTTAAATAACAAGCAATGAGTTCTGAGTTAACCTTTGCAATGCAAATTCTAGAGCAGCATGAAATTACTTTTGTTGCTTTCACAGGACTTACCAGGAAAAAAAAACCCCAACAAGTCAGAAATTTGCAATCACTGTGCAACATGGTCATAGCTAGCCACCTTGTAATCCTACTAATGCTGTAATGTTATCTTCCTCTTCCTGCTGTCCCTTTGTTGCTAATTTATCATGTCTCCCTCCCTCAGTAGTTAAATAGTAAATTGAAGGTTTGTGGATTCCTGTATATTTGTGCAGTTCACAGCAGAATTCACATTGATGAAGCAGATTTTTCCAGTTTATATTCCCTGCTACAAGCAGAACAGCCCCAGACTTGAAATGGTTCACTCATGACACAAGGTTGTTTGATGAAACACGTTCAGAATTTTTCTTCTTTCTATGGTGACACTGAAAAGTGTTTTCAACATCTACAGGTTCAAGCAGCAAATCATAACCAGTGGCTATGTTGCCATGGATGGAAAAGCCCACTGCATCTCCCCATTGCTTTATGAGACTGGTTTCATCCCTTTTGAAGTTTCTACAGATGATGGGTTAACGTTTCCCTACTCTGGAACTTGGTTATCAGGTTACTTGCTTAAATCTACAGCATTCCTCTTCTTCCTATATTCTTCCTCCATGGATGCAAGATTATATAAGCCTTTCCCTTTTGATCAGTTTTCTTGTTCCTTAACAGGCCTCAGAAAAGTATGTCTTGCTGGCCTCATGTTAATTAATCTTTTGAGAGATGAACTTTCACAGCAATTGAGTAGCAGCAGAAGCATTAACTCATAAAAGGTCCTGCTTAAAAATGAGGGTGACCAAAATAATTCCCACTTTGTCCCTACTTCTCTCCCTTTTTTCCCCTTTTCAAATAACTGCACTGTGGTGTTGTAATCTAAGGACTGCAAATATTAGTAAGGGTTGCATTCTCTCAGCTTCAGCTTATTCTTTTCATGTCATGCATCCTATGCTGTCTAAAACATGCCAAGGGGAAATACTGCTAAATCTTAAATAATATAGTAGCACTCTTTCAGTACTGTGCAGAGCAAAAATGTCATTAGTCCTCTTTTTCTGCTCTGCAATGCAGTACATCACAGCAAAGTTTCAGATGAAGAAAAATGCACATTGGTAAATGAGACAAAATGGCAATACTATGGCACCCGCAACACTGGTGGAAACTTAACTCTTACCTGGACACATCAGACACTTGCAGCAACCCACATCAACATAGAAGTCTGGGGATACCACGAAACAGGTAAAGTGACCCATTTCCTACCTGTGCACAAGCGTTTATTACACACATAAATTATGTGCAGAGCTCTGCACAGCTTGTGATTGCTTTCACTGAGGCTTCAAGAAGAGACCTGCAAGTATAAATAACTCATGACAATAATGTCAGCTTTTCCTCTTCATTTACATATGGGTGGAGACATCTAATTTCAATCTTGTGGCAATTGTTCTTTTCCAGCATCCAAAACCATTTTCTTCCCTTGTCTGACAGGTGACAGTTACTCGGAAAACTGGATGGCTGAATGGAAATATCTTTATACTTTGGCAAGAGAAATCCCCAATACAGGGAAATATTCTTTCATTCCTGTATCCGCTGAAGGAAATTACAGTACTTGGGACTATGGAATTTTGAGAATTATACCCAGCAACTATTCTAATGGGCAGAGGCAAGTGCATCACACCATTCAATAATAATAATAATAATAGCTACATTATAAGCTGTTGTCTCCTTTGGCATTTAAAACTGAGACTCAGGCTCCATTTCAAGAGAAAAAAATGGGGAGAAAACTGCAAGGTCAAAAAGTGAGAAAAACTCATGGGTAGACATAAAGACAGTTTACTAAGTAAAGAGGAGCATGGAGGAAGAATCGCAAAGTCTGCCACAAGCAGACTGATGCACAGTTATTCACCCAGTAAGGGCTGCTTTGGAAAAACACCCCTGCATTTTATTGATGGACATGATGGTCTAGGGCACAGAATATCCCTTTGGTCAGTTTGGGTTGGATGTCAGGGCTGTGTTCCCTCCTGGCCTTGTCCCTGGGGCCAGCATGAGAAACAGAGAAAGCCTTGACACCGTGCCAGCACTGCTCGGCCAGAGCTAAATCACTGGTGTATTACCAGCACTGTTTTGGTCACAAATCTAAAACGGGGCTGATATGCAGAAATTTACTCCAGCCAAACCAGTGCTCTCACCAGACTAGGATCTGCTGATTCTTTTGTTTTGTCACAACTGCGGAGGAGTCCCTAATTGTGGAACTTCTGTCATTGCAGCCACAGGCCTTCCTCTGCATTTAATTTTTTTTCTATTTTGTATGCAGGCTTTTGCATTCCTACAAATTTTATGCCCATTTCCTTTTATTTCATTGCGTATTTCTCCATGATTTTTGGTGAACTACCTTTTTAAGTGCTCCATAGATATTCCTTCATAATTCTTCCATGTCTGCAGTTTTTGATGTAGATGGTATAGACTCTGTGAATGTATAAATGCCACCTCTTCAGTGTTACAATATATTGCTAATATGTCAGAACCTTTCTAGCATTTAGGAGTTGCTACCCAGAGAAGGATAATCTTTTCTCCTTCTAGAGGGTTTTTTATTACACTTCGTATTTTATATTTTTTTCATGGGGGAAAAGTAGAGTGGCTTTGGAACTTTGCAAGGATTCTGAATGGTTTCTCCCCATCTGTTGACATTAGCTCTAACAGTACTGGGGTGCAGGGTTATGTTTTGTTAAAGAATCCAGATATTCTTCATTCTGGCCTACATGAAATTACAATGTCAAAAGGCATAAATAGAAAACCTGCCTCTGGAAGGATCCATGTAAGCCAGAATCATGATTACTAAAATGTATTCTGATTACTGCATACTTGCTGCATGCTGTCCGGTCACCTCCTAATTTGGAAAATTTTGATTTGCCATAACTTTTTGAAGGAAATAGAAAGCAGTGTGCTTTGCAATGAAATAACTTGAAAGTCAAAAGATGCTTCTTAGTTATAATTAGCAATTAAGCCACAGTGTTAGTGCCAAAATAGTGTTTGTTCAGCAATTAGATCTATTTTTGGTTTTTTTTTTTCCCTCCAGCAACATTCCATCAATCTGGAGCTCAGACCATGCATTGGCTTGGCACCTTGAGAAAGACTTCAGAAATGACCCAAATGCATGGGCAACTGCAAAATGCATAGAATGGGACAGAAAGGAAGAGTTGCTTCCAAACTTCATGGAAGAAATTATAGACTGCCCTTGCACCTTGGCACAGGCAAGAGCTGACACTGGCAGGTTCCATGTAAGTTATTAATTGATCCCTCTGGCTTATTACAATTCCAGGGAGAAGCTTAAGGAGTGCCAAACTCCACAAACACCCCTGTGCCCTCTCTGAACATCATTACAAGGAAATTAAGTTATATTTAGATTTGCCCAAGTAGCATATCAAATGGCAGAGGTAAATACAGCTTATCCAGGTAGTATGAATAAAACTGCCTAAAGGATAGGAGATGGAAATTACATTCAAACACGGAATTAAGACAGTAGTTCCAACGGTAGACTGAAAACACTCAGGGAGGACAGTGAGCTCTGTGGAGTTGGGAGCAGGGATGACTTCTTCGAGATCCTTCAAGATGACAGGCTGTGTTTGAAGGTGATATCCCATGCTGTAACAAACAGGCCACATTTCTGCCTAGTATATCATACTCTGCTGCAAACCCTTCAGCCTTGTACTTCAGAGCTCAAGGCCAGAGATGTAATCCATTATGTCCTTTATCCTGCTTCCTTCCTCCTTCTCAGCTTCACTGTTATCAAGGAACTGACAAAAGCTAGGAAATCAATTGCCATTTAGTCTGCACTTTCACTCACACTGCTGATCTGAGGATCAGATGAGAGTGACTTCCTCTCCTGTTTATGATACCAAAAGGTGGTGTGTGTTTATACATTAAAAAAAAAAAAAAAGAAAAAGAGCTGCTATTCTTGTTATGAAGCTCCAAACACGATGTATACAGTTAAAAGCTTGTGAAAAAAAAAAAGTAGATATACTGCCTCTGTCTAAGAACATAGGATAAACATTTACTCTGTTGTGTCTGTGTTTGTTGTACACTTACCATTGAATCCCCATCTGGCTGCATTTGTTCTTCAAGGTCTGTTGTAACAGCCTGCAAAATGTTCAGGTTAGACATGTTATTCCAGACCCTTTAGTATTAAATTCCCCATTTTCCCTATCATTCCATGCTATTCAACACACAGACTCAACCAGTTCACGTCAATGTGACACATATGTCAGATACAAAGGGTGGGGACAGAACCAAAGAATAGAAAGGACAATGAGGAAAGAACCTCATTAAGTATAAACATTGATCTTTTTCAGACAGATTATGGCTGCGACATTGAAAAGGGGAGTGTGTGTACTTATCATCCTGGTGCTGTGCATTGTGTAAGGGCCATTCAATCCAGGTAAATAGAAATTTTTAAACTGCATTTTTTTGATTAATCCTTTCACCTCAGAGACAGCAGCATCACAGAAGTCAGGGGTGAAGTCTAACTAGACATCAGATAAAGCGTGGCAACCAAAATATTTATCTGTATCCATAAAAAGGCAATAAGTAACCCCTAAATAGAAATGGATCCCACAGAGCTAAATGATGACTTTCTTGCTGCTTTTCTCAATCAGTCCCCAGTATGGGGCAGGACAGCAGTGCTGCTATGACTCCTCGGGAACCCAAATCCTCACGCACGACTCCACCGGAGGCAGCACACCTGATCGAGGACATGACTGGGGTTCACCACCTTTCTTGAAGCCTCCCCGGATACCTGGCTTTTCCCATTGGCTCTATGATGTTATCAGCTTCTATTACTGCTGCCTGTGGTCTGATAATTGTGACTTCTATATGAAAAGGCGGCCCTCTAGTGACTGCAGGACGTACAGCCCGCCCCGAGCTGGTAAGGGCTTCAGAATTTCCTTATGGAGTACAGATTTTTCATACAGTGTTGGCTTCTAGACTATTTGTATATGTACACATATGTGTTGACAATGGTGAGGGTACAATTTCCTGTGGAAAAATTCCATGGAAGGTTTCCATTGATCTATCACTTACAAAATCTGTATGTGTTTTTTGATTGTGCTGCAAGATTTTCTGCTGTTGAGCATCTCATTCACCCCTAGAACCTAAAGAGCCAAAGCATAGTTGCCAATGTCCATGACTTTATATCATCAGTGTGCACTTCTTCAGAAAAAAAGGTGGCTAGAGATGGTTAACGACAGCTAGGAAGTAGCTAGAAAAGCTATCATGATGACAAATATTCCTATCAAATAAGAAAGTTTT
Organism: Picathartes gymnocephalus; assembly: GCA_013390045.1. Classification (NCBI taxonomy): domain Eukaryota; kingdom Metazoa; phylum Chordata; class Aves; order Passeriformes; family Picathartidae; genus Picathartes; species Picathartes gymnocephalus. The sequence continues at coordinate 76,365 of WEKY01056107.1, forward strand.
ACAGTTTACAGTGTGTCTGTTTTTCTCCCGCTTGCTTTTAACTCAGTCTTCAAGTCTTACCTTATCTCTATTGCTACCACATATTTTGCCTTCTATGCTGCTGAGGTGCTGAAGTGTCCAGCAAGACTTGGGTCTCCATAAAAAAGTACAAAGGGGCAGCAGTTTGCACCAGGAAAAAAGGAGAAAACTGTAGAGGGCATTGCATTAGGTAGTTAGGGGTCATGAATGAAAGGTTTGGCTTCTTAAAGAAACCCCATCAAAACTATTGACAAAAGCAGAGTTTAATGTGAATTTGTGAAAATACAACTTTACAACTCGACGGCAAGGTGCATTGTATTAGTTACTATACAGATTAAAGCATGCAAACGTAGATAAATTAGAAGTAATTTGGAGAGATTTACATGGAAGTTGGAAATCCAAAAAGGGATAAAGGTGTGAAGGATATGAATGCAAAGATAAGGCAATAGCCCTGTACTCATGTCCAAATCTCCACATGTATTGCATGCAACACAGACTTCCAGCCTCTTTCCTTTCTCATGAACTTGAGGAGTAATAGGTTGTGATATTTACTTGTTCTTAATTCTTTTTTTGCTTTTAAAAATAGCATCTGCTTTTGGGGATCCTCATTTCCTCACATTTGATGGTCTAAACTTCACCTTCAATGGCCTAGGAGAATACACATTTGTGGACTCTGATCTCACATCCCTTAGAGTGCAGGGGAGGACACAGCAGGCACACTTTCCCAATGGTAAGTCAGTAAGAGAGGAAGAGTGATAACAAAAAACAGCTTCTGAGCTTGCTTGATTTGCACTTTGCAGCAATCTTCCTATGGTCTCGAGTCTCTTTTATGGCCATTTGTGAATGGTCACCATTCTGAAGATAATCAGAAAGCGTACAACATCTTCAGGAAGATTCTCCCCATCAAAGTTTAATTGCTAGTTTTATTGGGTGTGAGTAATGGAAGGTTTTCTGCTGTGTTTAGGAGCTCAAAAAATGTCTTAGTTTTCTCCATGCCCATTCTTATCAATAAGGAAACATAAGGACAGTTCTAGAAATCAGTCAATAGGCACAGCTGCCAGCTGATGCATTTTGATAGTATGGTTGGTTTGTTTTTTGGTTTTTTTTGGAAGGAACTGGGGCTCATGGGACAGGCTTGTCTGCAGTGGCCATGCAGGAGAACAACTCTGATGTGATTGAAGTACGGTACTCTGAGGATTTGAATCTGGAGGTCCTCTTGAACCAGAGGGTTCTCAGCTTTTCTGAACAAACTTGGATGGACTTGAAAGGTTAGTTACACATATCAGCCTTGTAAGCAATTATATTCTGATAGAGTCTATGTATAGTTAAAAATATCTCTAGATAGATGCATTTCAACTCTCTTTTCAGCATCCTTTTGTGGCTTCAATGTCCATGTCTTCTATGTCCTTTTTCACTGGTTTGTAGAGCAATGGTTCCCCTTCTCATACTGTGGACAGTGAATGGAATTAAAAACTCTGTACTCTACATTCTACTTAGAGCTTACTGCATCTAATGCAGTGAAGCCTACTAAATAAAATGACATATAGTGAAAAATAACCATAATATATCCTAAAATATAGCTGAGTTTCACATTTACCTATTGGGAGCTCTCTCAATAGGTCAAATATTATTATTCTATTCTTCCACCAAAAAGATTATTAAAAGTTGACTTTTTGTCAACAGGGCTGTGATCACTTGATTAGTCTTTATGATAATTTGCATTTTAACAGTAATCCCCCTATTCAGCAGAGGAAGATTTCTGTGGCTAGCAATTAGTATTCCTCACATGGCTGAAGAGCAGGTGGTGGGCTACAATGTCAAGGAGCTGCAGAAGCAGAGATGCAGAGAGGAAAAAAATGGAAGGGACATTGATGGGGCCTGGAGAAGAAGCCATGTTAGGGAGGTCTTGACAAGACAAGGGAGCAGGAGAGGAAAACTGACCACTGAGAGTGGTGCTTCCAGCTCGCAGCCACGCTCTGATGTAGATATCTAATACCTTTAAGCTTAATCTTATCACAATTGTAGTGTGAAGGCGTGGCTTCCCTTGAAATGCTTCTCAGAGTGCAGCTCAGAGTGGAAGGGAGGAAAAGCTTTATGAAAAATGGTTAAAACTGATGATGATTTTAACTGACGTTAAACACAACAATTTTTTTCACTACGGATAATTAGTTATTTTGTCCTCTTCCTCTCTTTGCTATAGGTCTCTATCTCTATTCTACACCTGATCAGAACATCACAGTGATGTTCTCTTCTGGGTCTGGAGTGGAAATAAGGGGAAGTGGAGGATTTCTGACCCTGACAATTCTGCTCCCAGAGAAATTTATGAATCACACACAAGGTCTCTTTGGGGTAATGAATGGCAATCCAGAGGATGACTACACCTTCAAGAATAAAACCACCATGTCAGTTCATGCAAGTCCGCAGCAGGTGTTTGAGTTTGGAGCTAGCTGTAAGTAATTTCTCTCATCTCTTATTACATTTTCTTTACAAATTCAAAACAGCTCATGATTCAAGGACTAGAAAATGAAGTGTGTGCCAAGCAAGCTGTACTGGAGTAAGAGAAGGGAGTAAGAGAAATATGCCCTCCTCTGCCCAAGTGGGGAGTGAAAACAGAATGATGGAGTGTTCAGCACTTTGTTCCATCAAGAGTCAGACCTCATATTTCACAGCTTACACTTTTAGAATACCATCTGCTATGGTCAGCTGAACACAGCATCAGTAGACTACAGTGTTACAGAAGTACAGCAAAAGCCAGGGCCAGCTATCTTTTCCCAGAATATTAGCAGTGTTTTCATCATGTACCATGCTGACAATTTAAAAAATCATTCATTAAATCACAATTTAGTAATTGTCCCTTTAAAGAAGAGGATGTGGGGGGATGTGTGTAAAAGAATGGCTCCCATCATCTAATGAGTGATTGGGCTGGTCTATACAACCTGCACCATTAGATGGGTCAGCATTCCTTGTGTGGACCTAGGAGATGGGCCAGAAACATAATGCAAAATACCCTCTGGCTACCAGATGATCTCTGTATTGAGCACAGTGTAACCATACTCCAGGGTTCAGATCATACTGAGAAGTCTCCCTGCTTCAACCTCAGGAAGTTTCTGATATAACAGAATGAAAACAAAGAGCAGCACCATGGCAGACATGATGAATTTAGGGACATATAGTCTCAGGATCTCTGTTGCTTGTAATGGTTCCTTTAGGTAGCTCTGTCTGTTATCACCATTTTGCTAGGAGGCATAGAAAACCATCTTTATGGAAAATCATAGCTACACAATTATTTGGATCTAATTTTAAGAAAATGGTCAAACAGCAGGTTAAATGAACACCAACTTTGGTGCTAAAAGTTAAGATGTTGCACATGAAAAAGCAAATAATCTTGAGCTGGAAGGATGCTGTAGGTCTTCCTATATCTCTTCCAGCTTTAGCTACATTTCTGTAAATAAACACTTGGATTAGTAGCAGAAGGTGGTCTATGTTGACAATGTTACATATGAATATCTCTTTCTTTCTTTCTTTCTTTCTTTCTCTGTCTCCCAAGGGGCTATTGAAAATGGAACTTCTCTCTTTACTTATGACACAGAGTTCTTACTGAACAGTTTCTTTTATGGGGAAAAGCACAATGCCTCCTTTCTGCCCGTGTTCTCCCCTTATGAAGACCCTGCTGATCCCCTGGTAGAAGAGATGGTCTCACTCTGTGACTCTGACCCATTCTGCAGATTTGATGTCCTGACAACGAGAAGCCTTCAAGTGGGAAGTTCCACAAGACTTTCCCATCAGAATCACAAGCTGCTGGTAGAACATCTAGAGCCAGGTGATAAAACATTCCACAAAACATCATTACAGAATTACAGGATATTCTGAGTTGGAAGGGACCCACTGGGATCATCAAGTCCAACTCTTAAGTGAACGGCCCATAGGGAGCATCACTGCAATTATTTCTACAGGGCATCTAAAGAGTTAACACTGTTCTTTATCTTCATTTTATATGCACTAACCTGTCTTCCTTGGACTTAAAACTAATTTTTAGAAGTAGCAGAAAGTATTCTTTCAGATAGCCTAAAAACCTTTGTTTTTCCATGAGTTGCCACTAAAACGCAATTTGAATCACTGTAATGGAGATTTGCTGGTCCAAATCCTAAATACTCTAACCAGATATGTCTCTTTTATTAGTGGTCTCTTGTGGCTGGCTAGTTCATCCAACCAATGGAAACAAGAATGGAACTAACTACCTACTGGGCTCAACCATCAATTTCACCTGCAATCAGGGCTATGAACTCACGGGGTCACAGGAAAGAACTTGCCAAGCATCAGGAGCCTGGTCAGGAGACACACCCCAGTGCAGCCCAGTAACAGGTCTGTTGCCTTTTAGATATTACATATTGGCACTAAAAAATCATTATCAAGGACAAGGCAAGCTCAGTATACCATGATGGCCCTTGATAAAAGCAACTTCTCTTACTTGGGAGAACATTGGACATGAGATTTCTAGAAAGACTATTACTCAAATATAAGTAACAGGTGACTTACGGTGGTTTTGTGCGTTTTGGTGGGGGTTTAAAAGTTTTTGTTCTATCAATGGATACGGGTACCTGAAGGGTGGGTGAAAAAAGGATGGAGCCAGGCTTTTTTCCAGTGGTGTCCAGGGACAAGACCAGAGGCCCTAGGCATGCTCTGAAACACAGGAACTTCCCTCTGAACATCAGAAACCCGTTTTTTACTGTGATTATCATTGAGCACTGGCACTGCTTGCCCAGAGAAGTTACAGAGCCTCCCTCCCTGGAGATATTCAATAATTGTCAGGTCATAGTTCTGGGCAACTCACTCTGGGTGGTCCTGCTTGAACAGGGGAGTTGGACAAAATGACCTCCAGAGGTCTCATCCCACCTCAGCTGTTCTGCCATTCTGATTCCAGAGCAGGCAGAGCCCACACTTGTTGAACACTTTCACTCTTCTTTCTAAAAGATTATGTTATCTCAAAACACAATTCTATTATTCTATAGCAGTAAAAGTATTGTGAATGATGCAATAGTATTTAGTATAAATAACATAAATGTATTACCCCTCTTATATTACTATTTATGGATTATCAATTAGCCTGGGATTGTTGAATTTAGTAGCAGTTAGGCTGTCTCTATGATTTAGAGAAAATGGCCCAAAATTTTCTTTTTATTTATTCACCACATACACTCCAAATGTCCTCAAGATGGCAATATTTCAAAGCACCAGGGTGATGCAAGGCCAGATGGCATGTTGAAGCACTTTTAATACTGAATTAATAGTTCCCTAAAGCACTCATCAAATAATTCATACTAACAGATTCTCCATTCTAAGACCCTTCCAAAGAAATGCAGAAAGTGCATTTCACATCAGCAATGAATTCCTGCCGTGCTGACACATTTCATCAGCCTCTGCTGGCCTGTACCAATTGCTTGTACATTTCCAGCACAGTTCTGAACATTTAGTGATATTTGTAAGATGAACTGCAGTGAGTTTGGGCAACAGATAAATTTGCAAAGACCAGATCTTAAAAAGGCAGTGGCAAGACATTCTGCCAAGCTGAAAGCTAAGAATTTTTTTCCATTGCTGCCATCAACCACATGCACACTGAATAAGAGCCAGTCAGTCTCAATAAGCAAAACAGATGCTGACATTTACACTAGCAAAAGGGGGACAGAAAGGCAGCCCTGTGAGATCAGAGGAGAGGAGCTGGAAGATATGCAGTGATTGATTGCATTCAGAATGATGGAGATGGCACGGCTTTGTGGATAAGCAAACAAAACCCACAATGTTTTCCAATGCTTTCCTGAAAGATGACAAAGAAAGACAAAGTGTGAAAGAATGTTATTGATATGAGTGCAACAAAGACCTTCCTTACTATTTGTTATTTAGTGTTCCAGTTAACTTGCAATGTGAACCAAAAATGATGGTTTTTATTAGCTTCAGGAAGTTGGAGTATGGCAATGCTGTCCATAGCAGCAGGATACTGACAGTACCAACAAATGATTAACACTATATAAAATACAAATTTCTCCATTCTTTTTTCCTTACTGCTATGCCCTAATAATGGCATTTATATCTAGCCTTGTTTTTCCTCCTTCTGCAAGGTATTCTGCTAGATATCAGTGTTTGTGTGAGAAGGCTATTTTATTGACAGGCCCAGGTCTCTACAGAGAAGATAGGCAATACAGTTCAAAATTCCTTTCACTTATATCTAAACTTCTCATATTTTTATACCATGGACAGCTAGTGCTTGCTTTCCAGTGAATACATTTCTGCCTCTGGTCTAAGATATAGTGGAAATCCAGTGCCAGTTTTCTGTTATTTCTTCTATTTGGCTATTTTCTCTATTCTCCACCCCCCAAGCCTTCTCTTCTCCAGTACAGAAAAGGTCCTTGTGTTGTCAAAATCTGTTTTTCCTGAGGTCAGTTTTCTTTATTGTTTTTCTCTTTACACAGCAGCATGCTGCTGTTTCAGCAACATCCATTTATCAAGTCCTGTGACAGAAGACCTTCTTGACACCAGGAAAATGCTGACAAAATTAATAGACAGCCTGTCCCAATTTCTGGGTGTCTGAATGGGTGACCACTGACATAGCCACTGTCATCAGCAGTCACATCTTTATTTTGAGAGTGAATTATTAAACACACACTTTCTTAAATGATTTCTTTCATGCTGGTCAAGAGCACAAGGCCCAGCCCTCTTTTATTCTAAGCTTACAGGTGTACTTCTTTATAGTGCTGTGTTCATGACACTGCAGTTTTGTGACACATCAGATTCAAGCTCTGTCTTGCAAACCACCAAGGTTTTTTATTTGCTATATGCTTCCATTTTTCAAAAGAGAATAGTTACTATAAAGGCATGGGAACTAGGAAAATTGGATAGGAAAAGACATGGAAACAAGAAAATGTAATGCCAGTTATTTTACAAAATCCATTTTGGTATTTTGAAAGTTCAAATACAAATTATTTTGTCGGGCCTGCATATTGTTGTTTTTGAGTTTTGTTTCCTTGGACTAAAGTTTCCATGGAAATCCTCTGCTAATAATTATTTTGCTATGCTTCTAATTACAATCCCACTGCAAGTCTTTCCAGTACCACAGCAACCTCTCTTAACAGAATATCACAAAGAGGAAGAACAAAGAAGCAAAAGTAAAAAGGAGATTCTAGTAAAATCAGATGAAATATCCAGCTAAAAATCCTAAGATAGTAATTATATATATATATACAGTCTTTTGGAGACAGATAATAATTTGGTGATATTAAGGGCAATCTAGTTTTGTTTGACTTTTGGGTAATTTTCTCTTTTTCTCCCCCCCTTCTCTATTCACTTTTAGATTTCCTTTTCCAGGCCCAGGCTCTGTGTAAATACAGTTCGTTTTGAAAAGCTGTCAGAAATCTCATTAGTCTTCTGTGCTTTTTCTAAACACAAAGATTTCACAAGAGAGGCAAATCACTATTGGACTGACTACTGAAGCCAGTGATGGGTTCTCATCACTTGGCAGAGCCCGGGTACCTCCCTATAAGCCAAACATTAGGTCTTGAGCCTTGTTCAGAAGTTACTGGATGATGGATCAATGCTTGTGAAACAGTTTATGTTCCCCATTTCTTTCCTTAAAATCCATTGTAAACCAAATTAACACCCGAATATTCTATTCTAGGATCACAGAAGTGTCTGTTATGTCACTCTGCCATCCCTGGGTGCTGTGGTTTGGGCAGGTGTGACAAAGTGATGGAAGGAAGGGCTGACTAAAATGCAGCCTCAGTGTATTAAGGCTCAGATACAAAATGCAGGAATCGTTGTTTCTCCCAGACAGTGCACTCCAAATGCTGCATCTCCTAACTTTTATGAGCATTCTCATGTGTCATGGTAATCTGCCACCCTTTAGTAGAATAAGAAAACAAAACAAGAATTTTTATTCAAAATTTGTTTCATACCTGGTTTCTTTCTCTCTTTCAAGTGTTCTTATTAGGCAGTCACAGAATCAAGTTGACACTTTTCGTGTTTCAGTGTGTTCAAACTCTGATGCAGTTCAATGAACCCGTAACAGAACACTCACTTCTCTTTTATGTAGATTATAAAGCAGCAAAGGCAGTTTCAAAATTTCATGCCAAAATAGGGGTAATTTTTAATGTAATCAAACCATATGGAATAAGGATTGAAAAAAATTTCAGTTGTTGGGATTGACAGTTCTACGTCAATATTGCACAGTCACAATGTTGACTACATATTAACCACTAGCTACCTTTTGTGTTACAAAGCTTTTGCAGCCACCTGCCCTAACAGTCAATTGTAAGAATTCTGTGTGTTCCTAATCTTTACGAGTTTCAGAGAATCTGAAAGGGTAAAGGGTTGGAAGGGACCTCTGGACGTCATTTAGTCCAGCCCCCCTGCCAAGGGAGGCAGTTTGTTCCGCAAATAAAGAGAACAGAAAAATTAACACTATACGTACAATTTCAAAAATTGTCATGTGACTGTCATTCAAACAGATATGAAGAAATGTGCATCAAGGTCTTCATGGGTTTTATTGTGGTTGGTCTATGTTTTTCAGCTATCAAACAAGTAATTATTATTGGCAGTGTATTTGGAATAGTCGGTCTTGCAGTCCTGGCACGTCTGGCTTATTTATGCAGACAGGAGAGGTAAGCCTTAACTGAACTGACAACACAAATGAACATCCTAAAGAAATAGCAACTGTTATGACCTTTTTAATAATAATATAACCAGTGGCAACAAACTGCCACTGTGCTACAGGTTAAAAGAAGTGCAATTGATGTATACATACTTATCAAATGTGTGTGCAACTGACTGGTGGAGAAAGAGGGCAGCATAGGGAATGAAAATGGTTTTGCCTAGGAATACTGCCAGATTGAAATGGAGATATGGCTGATTTTCTGAACTTTGCTAGCAACTGTTACAAATATTTAAGCCTTCTCTGTTCCAGTGTCCGCAAGGAAAACAATGCCAAATAAAATGGAATCAAAACTGAGTGAATGGAAACACAATGGGGTTACAGTCCTTGGAAAGAAGACTGTATGTGTGAGGAAGAACTAAATACTTCTGAATTCATCATTAAAAAAACCAAAACAAAACACAGCACCAAGCTAACAGAACGCTGCTATTGTTTTTCAGTATTTCATCAGCTTAAAGATGCTACATTCACTAGGAATTCAGTTAAAAGAAGTAAGAATGTGGCTTATTATGCTGTGATATTAAAATTTATGTGTAAAGCCATGCTACTATATGGAGTCCATTTCCTGCTTTTTATATATGTGTCACAAAGGCCAAAACAAACGTAAGCATATTTTCCTGCTCAAAATCAACCTCACAGCTTAATACAGTGGGAGGTTTCTGTATGCTAAAAGTGAGATACATCCATACTGTATATTGATACAATAGTAAAGGCCTACAAACTGTATTTTGATTCTTCCCCTTTCGGAATAGCAAATTGTTCTGTCCCTGTATGGGTTGCTATTTGATTACACAGCAGTGGTGTAAAAGGGGTACAAGGATATTTGCCCTCTTTCTGTTCCTGACACAGCCACTTCATAGTTTTTGCTGTTAGCATGGGGTTTTTTTTTTTTTTTTTTTTTTTTTTGTTGTTGTTTTNTTTTTTTTTTTTTGTTGTTGTTGGTTGCTTCTTAGCAAAGCTCTATTGCCATGGCTAAAATGTCTCATGGGCCAGGTAATAAGACTTTGTAGAAGTTTAGAAAACAGCTTGACATTACCACCTTGACACTTTGTCCTTTGGTTTTATCTTCAGGTAGATGAAAACAAACAAACAAACAATAAACCACCAAAACAAACCACAAAGCCAAACCCTATCTTTTTGCATGAGAATTCTCAGAAAGCAACGCTGCTCCTTCTCTTTGGGTTCCGGAGCCTGTTGGCTGCTGTGTTTGTGTTTGTCGCTCGGGGTGTGTGTTGTGCTGTAGGCGTGGGTGTCCCCCTCACATCCCCGTGTCCGTGCCCGCCCGAGGGTGTTGCGGCTCTCTGGGCGCGGTGGGCGCTCCTGTGGCTGTCTCTGTGCCTGTCTGTGTGGCTGTCCCTATGCCTGTCTGTGTTCCTGTCTGTCTGTCTGTCTCTGTGGCTCTCCCTGCCACCCGGGGCCGGGACAGCGGCCCCCGCCCGGCCGCAGCTCCGCCCGCCTCGGGACGCGGCCTACGGGGCACACGGGGGGTTCAGCAGGAGCGCTGCTTTCTGCCAGCGCTCCCTCGGCACGGCTCCGCCGCCCGGTCACTTCTGTCGGGCGGGAGGTGCCCTGGCACTTTTCGAAGGACGCCTCAAATCGCAGCGTGCGGCGCTGGCACCTCGCCGCCCGCGGAGCCGCTCGTGCCCGCGTCCCTCAGAAAGTCTGCAGCGTTCGCTCCCGGTGCCGTGTCCCTGCGTGCCTTCGCGGCTGCAGGACAGGAGAGCCGGGCTGCACCTGAGCTCTCCCATGGGCTCTGACACCCCCGGGGGAACATAGCGGGCGGAGGGCGTGCGCGGGGCAGGGGCAGCGGCCGCCGTGCCAGGCCACGGGGCTGACGGGCTCTGCCCGACCTCTGCCGCGGGACACTGGGTACGAGGGGAGTGACGAGAGCGAGACTTTGGGCCACCGCTGGGATGGAGGAGTGTGTGTG
>WEKY01056107.1:87154-104041 GCA_013390045.1 Picathartes gymnocephalus
CTGTCGGTGTCAGAAGGGGAAGCGGCAGCTCTGCGGTCCCGCGCTGCAGCAGGTTGGGATGTCGGTCTCTATCCTTTCCTGTCACATGGCTGGTAATAGGATCCCTCATCTGCCACTCGGCACCTCGCCGGGGCGCACTTACAGGACACATGCTGTAAGGCCTCCGCTTCCCGCACTTTGCGCTGTTCCCGGCCGTCGGCCACCCCCGGAGAGCCGGGGCTGCCGCCTGCGAGCGCGGCGCGGCCCGACGGCCGCTGCCTATGGAGCCTCCCGCCCTCGCCGCCGTCCTGGCCTTCTCCGGACTGGCGCTGAGCTGCTGCCGCGAGCCCCTTCTGTCCGGTGAGTGCCGCTCCGCGGGGAGCCGGGAAGGGGGCGCGTTCGGGGCTGCTCCCCGAGCTCCTCGCAGGGCTGAGCGGCGAGGGAGCGGGGCAGCCTCTCCCCGAGCTCCGCAGAGCCGCAGCTGGCGCGGAGCCCCCCGCGGAAGGGCTCTGCCGCCCGGCAGCGCCTCTTCGAGGTCGCGACGACGTCCCTTCCTGCTCAGCAGAGCGGTGCCGGGCTCGAAGCTGCTCGTGCAAACACGCAGCGGGTGTTTTTGCGTGGAGTTCCTGGGTATTTGAGGCTCTCCCTGTGCTTGCCGAAGTGGGAGCTCGGAAACTGTATGAAAGCATGATGTAAGAGAAAGAAGAGCAGCACGTTTCTCTATAAAAGTGGTTCGATAGCTAGATCTGTGGAATGGAGGCATTTAAAGGGAGAGGGGCGTGTGATTGTTTGTGTCACCGGGGGAAAAACTGTGGCAGCAGAGCCAGAGCTTGAGGGGTGGCCGTCCCGCCTGTCCGCGGTGTGCTGCTCCAGCTCCCAGTCAAGCTGGACTCTTCTGAGCATTTGGGTTCTCGTTCAGCCAAAGAGTCGGAGAAGCCTGTAGCTTCACTTCCTAAGGTGATTTTTCACTTAAAATTTCTCTGCGCCCTTTTGTCCGCATTTTAGTTATTACTAATGATTTCAAGTAATGTGGTTCTCCTCGGGTAAACATTGGCCATGCTTTGTAAGATATGAAGGGGCATCACAGTGTCACAGCCATCAGATATGTGGTCCTTCTGGATACATTATGTGTATTCTTAATTGCTTTCCCTTCTTACGAAGTGTGATTTGCTCTATTTCTTTTTGAACACATACTTGTTCATCAGGTTTTTGTATATGTACCTAATTAGAGATGGGAAATACTTATATTTTCAGGGAATAAAAAACCTTTTACAAGGAAAAGTTCTGGTAAACTTTACTACTTCTCAGAAGTAAAACATGAGAATATTTTCAGATAAGTGTTTAGAGAGCTGCCTATGGTACTGGAACCATGTCGAACAGTCTGCTCCCAGTACCATTAGGCCGTGTTTGGTGCACACAGTGGATACCCCTTCCTTTGCTTAGGTTGAAGAATGTTTGCTTGTAAGGTTTCTGAGTAGAACTGTGGACAGAACACTCCATGTGCAACCGTGTCTCACAGAGGGCTGCGTGACAGCAAGTGGAGGATATGGCCCAGGGTGAATGTTGGGCTGCTAAAGGAGACAAAAATACCTGAGCAGAAGCAGCTGTGGCAGGGGAAGAAGGGAGTGGATTATAGGCAATTCTATATTGCCTCCAAATGAAGGTGTAGCAAAGGAGATTGGATCTAGAAAGTACGGCCACCAATGTGTCTTCTGCTAAAGAACCTGGAAACAGTGCAAATCTGCATTTCAGCAACAACCTGCAGGTACAGGATCTGCAGAGTTCCTAATCTGCACAAGGTGCACATCAGGATCTTCGTCTTGACCCTTAATCCGACAGAACTGAAATGGGATCAGCTGTGCCAGGTTGCACTTGAAACAGGCAGAATTCTGAAATGACAAATGTTACTATTGCTTTTGGAAGGCAGTTTGTCGTGTGGTTTATTTTTAATGCCTGTTCCTTTTTTGTTTGTTTTTGTAGTGCATATCTTAATAAGCTTTTTGTAAAGTGCAGTCAAAATAAAGACTGTGTCACCATCATTTGCTAAGATAGGAGAGAAACTTCTGGAATTACTAGTTGTCAGAAGTGAAAGTGAATTAACAACCGTTTTTGCACATAGTACTGTGTTACTTTTCATAGAATGTTTCTGCTTCACCGTGTGTTATCTAACAGTTTCTATTAATTCAAACAATGACATTTCTGCATTCAAACCTTGGCATTTGTGCATTCAAACATCAGCCATATGTAATTTCTCAAGTGAATCAGAAATAAGAAGTGTGTGAACAGATCACCTACCATTAAAGGACTGTTTGAATTTGGTGAGTTTTGTGTTACAAAGCCAAAGAAATGGAAATGCCTTCATCAAATGTTAGTTTTTGTGAACAAATGTTATAATACTTAGTGCAATAAGTTATAATTTCTAGTTTCTGTATTTATAGCATTCATTTAATTTCCCCATTAGAAATATATATGGTTATCAATCTCTTTTTCCTTTCTCTGTTTTCTTTCCGTTTAGCAATACTGAGTCATCATGTCCTTGTTTTTTTTCCCAGCTGAGTCTTTCCTTTGAGCTGTTATTCCAGCCTTCTCTTACAAATCTTGTATCTCTTGTCATCTTATTCTGCCTATGCCTTGGTGATTCAGAGAAGCAGTTCTACTTGATATGCCATGAGCAAGTGTCATGGAAATACTCAGAAAAGCAATTTTTTTTTCTTCTTTCGGTTTAGGCAGATAGGGGATGAAATAGTCAAGACATTTCAGCATATCATGCTTGTACATGCATAGAGCATAACTCAAAATCCAGAGTTATGTGAATGGATTTAAGATGGATGGAGCCAAAGAAATGGGAGGGGGGTAGGGATTACATGCTGCCAGCTGCAAAATTTTCATTTTTGTCATATCACACCATAATGGTTGTGCAATTGACCACTCCCTTCATCCACACAGTGGCTATGGCCCATCCTGATAAAATTGCCAAAGGGATTCAGTCTGCCACACTTGACAAGGGAACAAGAGTTTTAAAACTTCACAAAGAAAGAAAACAAATGGGTGTATTAAGGAACAGAAATTCTTATGGGGCCACATCATGCATTCTTACTTCCAGTGATAAAGGATCACAAGGCAAGCATGTTTGCATCTTGTGGCTGAGGACCAGCCAGCAGCTGCAAAGCTCTGGCTAATATAGCATGTTTGTATTGTAAAAATAAAAAGAAAAAAGGGACAGAATGCGTTTAGAAATAATGGGAACTGTCTCTTGTACTCATAACGTAACTTGCCTGCTTCCAACATATTCCACAAAAGGTCTGGCCAGTCAGATTAAGAAAAAAAAAAGTGATGAAATGTGATTAGATTGACGATTAGAGTCAAAATTTCACAAGGATAGCAGCTTCACATATATGACAGCTCACACACTGCCAGGGAACACAACTATCAGCTCTGCATGTCTGTACATTTCCAGGAATGTACATTTTTACAAGACAGACAAATGCTTCCGTCAAGGTTTGATCAAATCTCAGGTGGCATAATTCAAGTATAATCAGATACTCACTGTGGTTATTCTCTGGCTTGGGCCAATGCTAATCGAGTCTCTAATTCTGACCAGTTAAAATGATCGCATTTGAGGACTTTCAAAAATTATATGTGTATGTCTATGTGTGTGTTTGCATGCATACATAGAATGAGCAAGATACGATTTTTAAACTACATGTGGAGTGCCCCTACATTGTAAAGGAAAAATGATCAGCTAACCAAGTGCCCTCATAGCATCACATCAAAATTTAACTGATTTAACAAATGGGGAGCCATTTTCTAGGAATTTTGAAAGTTGCAATTTTAGACAAAGATAATTCTTTCATGATGTATTTTCTTTAACTTGTATCAACTGTTGTGGGGCGTTTTTACTGTTACAGCACAGGCACAGAAGCCTGATAGTTCTGATAAGTGGTTGTATTATATTAGTATGAATTGGAATAGAAAAGTATTCAAATGTAAAAATACTACACTATTTTTTTAATCGGGTAGATCTAAATCAGCCTTATACTTCCCAAAAGCATTTATTTTGCATCATAACATTATATTTTTTTCCTGACCACTCATATGATAGTATGCAAATTAACTTTTCATTCACTCGATAAAACTGCGTCTTCAAAGAAAACCATTGCAATGCTAAAAATATTTTTAATAATGACCACAGAAGCCATATTTGTGTCTTTCATCTCCTGAAGCTTCTTCTGGTTTTAATCAGTGTTCCCACATGAAGAACTGTGGCAACCTATGATAATAGAATCCCTATTCACATCTCTAGGGAAACAAAAACGTTCTCATTTGAAGAAGGTGCTGTGGTGTTTTGCCCCTTCCACCCGTGGGCCCCTGCCTCTGTCACTGCCGGGGTATCTTGGCATCAGTTTAGTGGTTTCTGTCCTTTCCTCTGTGCCTTACTTTCTCATTGAAGTGTTTCTGCTGTCTAATTATACCCTTTCAATCAAATTAGAGACTGCAGCATCTGGTTAGTGCCTGTAACTGTTGCCATCTGCACCTAGATACAGTGCTTTCATTTAAGGAGGAGTGCTTAAATTGCAATCTCCAGCAAGAACTAGAACAGTTTAGGTAGAATGGAAATGACTTAAAACTATTCTTGGAATACTATGCAAGCACATGCATCAGGCAACCCACACTGAGTCATTATCGGACCTGGCACCCTTGGTTTCATACCCATATATTCTGCTTAAGCATTTTTCTGACTTCTCGAAAAGGCTGTAGGAAAAACAAATGAAAACTGAGCAGGCAGTTACACCATGTAAATTCAAGGACCCTTTAATTTTTGGTCCAACCTTACAGAACATTTAATTACACCTCTGTAATGAAACCCAAGATTTAAATAGCAGCCACTTTCATTTATCTTTCATTAATCTGCAGATCTTTAAAAGAAAACCTTGCTTTTTGTTGGGCAGTAAGTGGTAAGATAATTTCTGGCTTGGGTAGGCTAGTTTCAGGTTGATAATTGTCAGTCTCTCTGGACACTAGTCAATGCTCCATGTAACTTCCAAAACATCAAGGAAACAAACAAAGCAGTTGCTTTTTGTTGGTTTTTTTTTTTTTTTTCCTCTCCAGTGAAATAGGAAGAAGTTTGTCATTCTGAATTTTCAATCTCAAAAGCTATGTACAGGCCTCAAAATTGGAAAGTACTCTAAGAAGTCATTTAAGCCATGCTGAAACCTCCATCCCTTCAGTCTGCAATTTGTAGTGTCTCTAGATAGATGTCTTTGAGTAAATCATTGGAAGCTGATGCAGACTCTGAAATGTCAGTGATTTATCATCAGTAAAAAAGTCAGGCTATTATAGTCTGCACTACCTTAATTTTTCAAATGATCCTAACGTGGCGCCCATGTGGAGTGCAGGCAGCCATGCAGTCCCAAAGTAACAAAGGAAAATTATCATTGTAAGGTCCCTACATTGAAGAAGAAACCGACACAGATGGAAAGAATTTCTTCAGCAGCTGCTGTTTGATCTTCCAAATGTTGATCTGGCTCTAATAAAACTAATTGTGAACCTGTATCACACACTGAGTATTCACTTATAGTGGACAACATCCCTAGTCTTGTTTTCTGCTTTTTTGTTCTAGCAGTTGTCACTCAATACATACTTACCTAGTACCAGCATTCATTTTAAAAAGTTACTTTTCTGTCAGCCATGGAGCCTGATGCGTTGAAAACAACAGTCCTGATGACAAAGTGCTGTCCATGTTTCCTCACTAAGGCTCATAAACATTAGCCTGAACAGTACCTGTTGGAACCTTTCATGACTAGAACCACTGCAAAGGTTCTCTGATTAATTATCTCTGATTAATCTCTGATTAATTCTGTTTACAGACATCCCCATGAAACAGCAGAAGCAGCAGCGTCATTAGGCAGCTAATTGAGTGAAATCATCATGGACACTGATTCTAATCACAGATTTGACATAAGCGTCTACTTCAGACTGTGTTTGAAACTCAGCTGACTAAGATCTTAGAAGTATGAGGTCACATCTAGATTTGAGTGGTCACAGCTTTCTTCATATCCTGTCTGAAACCCAGTGTTTTAATAGAGGTTTGTGGCTGACAGGATAGTTTGAACCTTGTGTGCATGAACAAAAACCACGTGGCAAATCTACCAAGCACAGTGGCATCCTGATGCCTTCTTGGGGGCTGTCAGCTGTAGTGTTCACAAGGTGTGTGTTCTTCCCCTGCTGTCTTTGCCACTGGGAGAGAGCTTGGATACAGTGCAAGTTCTGTCATAGCTTACCACAGTCTTACAAAGCTTCAAGGAATAAGGCTTGCTGGAATTCATAGAACCAGTATTAAGTTTCTTGAGTCACGGTTCTGATGTTACGTTCCAGGTGAAGGGCTTCATAGCCTAAAGTGTCATGGAAGTATCAGTCAACCCAAGGCAGTTGGATCCAGTGGTTGTTCCTGGTTGATTTAGTCATTTCCCCCTCCCTTCTACATAACCTACCAAAGAGAAATCAAGTGATTTGAGTCAGCCAAAGAGTTTTACCAACAGTGTTCAGTCCAGTCCTTTCTGACTGTTTAATTTAGATGACCTCATCTGAATTAGTTTGGTGCAGACAAATTTAGGTGACCTTTTTTAAAGCTCATCTTTTCACAGAATTATTGCACCAGTGCTACAAGACGAAATGTAGCATGGAGGTTCTAACCGCCTGTTCTCCAGAATCTCTTAGGACTTGGATTTGAAATAGAGAGGACAGTGGCCTTTCTGCAGACAAAACATGCACCTTCAGCACATTGGGAGTATTAATTTCATGGTGAAATCACTGAGGTAGTGTCTTGGCTGTCATGCAGCAAAATATGATGAAATCACTGCGTGTGATAAACAGAAGAACTGAGTTGTTTAGTGCCAAGATACTGAATATGCTGACATCTGTAACTATGCTACTAGGAGTTTTACAGAAAACTGTACAAAATATAACTCAGCAGATCTCAAAGCTGGCTGTTCAAGGTAAAAGAATGTAGGGTTGTGTCCTGGTTTCAGCTGGTATAATTTTCTTCTAGTAGCTGGTACAGTGCTCTGTTTTGTATTTAGTGTGAGAATAATGTTGATAACACACTGATTTTTTAGTTGTTGCCAAGTAGTGCTTACTCTAAATCAAGGAATTCTCAGTTTCCCATGCTTAGCCAGTGAGCAGGTGCACAAGAAGCCAGGAGGGAGCATAGCAAGGACAACTGACCTGATTTTTTTAAATGCCAATATTTATTTGAATAGATTGCACTCCCATGCTATGGCAAAATTATTATTAATCCTTAACAAAACCCAAATTCCCTGTAACACAAAAGAGTTTGTATTTCATTTGATAACAGCTGCTAAATTCCATGACTGAAAGTTTTCACTTCAGAGTTTCAGGGATAATCAATGATGTTTCGTGGTATCTCACTGCCTCCTTTTCCACATCTACATCTAAGCCAGGGAAGCTTTGTTACAACTCAGCTGGCACATTTGCACCAAATTTCTTGATAGTGCCAAGGAACACAGGAGGCACTGGTATGGCTACCTACTGTCTTGGGAACAAAAAGCTGCAGCTAAGAGGAATGGAGAGAAATTGATTCTTCCTTTTGTTCTTAAAGTGCAGTGAAGTTTGAAGAAAATCAGTTAAAAAATGCTGACATGAAAATGCAAGTTAATTGATACTGCAAGTTAAAGCATGGGCCAGTCTTAGCAGATCCTAAACTGGACTGAAGTTAACTTCAGTTTAGTTTGTGTGCCAGACTAAATTCAGGTATTGTAGCATTCCTTACATTTCTGAGTAGATAGAAG
Organism: Picathartes gymnocephalus; assembly: GCA_013390045.1. Lineage (NCBI taxonomy): Eukaryota > Metazoa > Chordata > Aves > Passeriformes > Picathartidae > Picathartes > Picathartes gymnocephalus. The sequence goes on from WEKY01056107.1 coordinate 94,942, forward strand.
TATATATTACTTCTCATTTAGGAGTGAGAAGTATAAAAAAAAGTAGTAGCACAACGCTAATGTAGATATATTTTCTAGATGTGTTTATCACTTTTCACAAATTCTTTATACTGCATATTATTTTATCTGTTTTGATTACATTTTTCTCTCTTTTTTGCTAAATTCATCAGCTTATATTTTTCAGCTAAAACTTACAAAAGCCTTTATATTAACTGCAAAGCAAAAGAAGTATTGAAGAAAGGTGCAACACAGTCGTGACCTTAAAGTGATTTTTTTTTTCACGTTTGTGCAAGTATTCAGTGGTGGCCTGAATACTGGAAACTCAGATTTGCATTTTTAAGCAAATGTATGCAGCCCACCTGTATTGCTAAGGCAATCATGTAAAATTACAGTAAGGAGGAGTCTTGACCTGAAGCTTGTTTTTGTTAAATTATACAGCTTTCTGTCCACAGATGATAGCAGAATACATTAATGGCTATGCAGACACCTCTTCTGTGTGCCTTCAGCAATAAAATTTCATTTAATAGAAATCCAAACTTGCCTAGGCATGAAAATGCACAGTGAAAGCACAAAACCATTGTCTTTCATCCGCTGTGTAATAGAACTCTGAAATAATTATTATAATTGTACCATTCTGATATTTGTGAGCCCAGAGTAAACTAATTTCAGAGGCATGGTTTTAATAATGCGTTTTTCCTTTTCTACAGTAGTTCTAAATACAAAAACAGTGTACTGTTAATATCAGGATTAAAATGTGGGTGGGTTTTTGTTTTCTCTTCCAGCTGCAGCCGCACAGGTCTTTCTAGACTTGTTTTGTAAGTTAGATCTCATGAGGGACACCTGAGATCAGCACATACTTCAGAGCACTCTCCCACTCCCTCAGGGCAGTACAATGTCTCTGCAGCTGTAATACGGTTTCTACAGAGAACACAATCAGGTGAAACAGGAGCTTTCACAGCCTGTAGTTAGCAGAGAGCATTTGTGAATTTCCCCAGTAATCCTGTCCAGTACAAAGAAATGTTTACAGCAGTATAACACAGAAGTTTTAATTCTGTCATGGACTGTTACATTTTAATCCTATTCTTAAATAAATGCAAGGATGATAAATGTTAGCGAGTTTTAATTATAACAGGATGGACTTATTTATGGTACACTAATTATAATGATTGTTTCTGGAAGATAATCACAGAACGGTTGAGATGAAAGTGACCTCTGGAGGTCATCTTGTCCAGCTGCTGTGCTCAAGCACAGTCACCTAAAGCAGGTTGTCTAGGACCATGTCCAGGTGGCTTTTGAATATCTCCTAGAATGGAGATTCTACAGCCTCACCAGGCAACTTGTTCCCATGCTCTGTCACACTTACATTGCATAATTTAATAAAAAATATTTTGCAATTTCAGCAAAAATAAAATTGTTCATGGATTTGGATATTTATTTCATCAGATGATGTCCAGTGAATGTGTCCATGCCTGTGGCAAAGGGGTTGGAGCTGGATGGTTCTTAGGATCCCTTTCAACCCAAACCATTTTATGATTCTATGGTTAACAAGACCCAGCAAAGCCAGGCAGCATGAAATTTGTAATTCAGCTGAGAAAGGGGTAAGGTATCTAGTAACTAGAGAAATCATTCTCTGCTTTGGTTTCTGACTTGCTGAGTATCAGGAAGCTAGGAAAACAAACATAAGTGGGAGAAAATATGAGTGAGGCAGAAGGATACTGACCCATACTTTTTAATCTGAAAGCATAAATGCTTTAGTAGCAAATCATGATTGAATTCTACTGAAGGAAGTCCCTTTCTAAGGCAAGTCAATCCCTAAGAATTTCTACATCAGAATGTACATGTTGGTAAGATCCATGCTAACAAATTCTTTCACTTTATAAAGTACAGATAGTCACAACTTCAGCTGAAGTGTCATGAGATTTTGGTTAATATGGAGATAAGTAGCAGACTGATAATGTAATATAATTTCATTTTTGGAAAATTAACAAGTTACAGAGTCATCCTAATGAGTAAAACATGGGGAAAACAGTAAAAAAAGTATTATGCTTGTTCAGAAAATGCATGTTAATTGTGTAAAACTCTCTTCAGACCTGTCTTATACATTGTTTATTAAAGTAATAACATCATAATCTCTTGAACAGAGGTTTGACTGAGAGAAAGCTTAAATCCTAGCCAGCATCTTTAGCTGCCTAAACAATGCAGGAAACATAGTCTATTGGATATGGGGTGGAGGGTGAAGGAAGAACAAACACTAAACCTACACATTCATTTTCCATTTCTCTTTCTTCCCAGAATGCTATACAGCAAATGGGGCTGACTATCGTGGCACTCAGAACCAGACCTCCCAATATGCAGGGAAACCTTGTCTTTTTTGGAATGAGACCTTTGAGCATCCTTATAATACTGTGAAATATCCCAATGGGGAGGGAGGGCTTGGAGAGCATAACTACTGCAGGTAAGAAATACCACATTGCTTTAACATTTCCTGTATACCCAGTGTTAACTTTAAGCAGAGAAAGTTAGGAAACGTCCTGTCATGCAGTGAAGAATGTCAGAACCATGGGTATCTAACGCTTTTTGGTTTATCCTGTAATCTGGATCTATGAGCACCAGTAGTAGAATAACTTTTTCAACCCAGCTCCCACACTTTTTCAGCACAGTCCCTATCATGTGTCCAATCTATAAGCTGGTATGACAGAGAAAGACAATAGATTACTTAAGTGAAAAGGTGGAGATAAAAAAAATGATCCAAATCAGAAGTACAGCAGTGCAGCGAGTGTCTGGAGGAGTCTCTGCATGGTTTTTATCCTCACACGCAAGCCTGGTTCTGTTACACACTCTGTTTTCAGGTTTTGTGCTAATGAAAGTTAAGTAGTCACTAAAAATTCTAAGTGAGCATCAGGGAGTTAGTGTTGTTATTTGAATTCAGAAGCTCATCTGTCAGGGGTTACAATACCAGATTAAACCAAACCATGGCAGATGTACTTCTGTTTCCTTGCCTAGAGAAGTCCTCCATAACTATGGATAGAACTTAGAACAAAACTTAAATAAAAACTTCAGAATTTAGGAGCCAAATCAGAGCTTAAGTTCCATTCAGTTTAGGCTCTGCAGGCTTTTTTTTCAGCTCTGTGTCTCAGCAGGCATACTCATACAGAGCTGTGAAATAGATAGTGGCCACTGAATTCTCTCTGATGCAAATAGCAGAATCAAGAATGTGATTTTGATCGTTGCTATGTGGCAGTATTTTAGACAGGCTGTATCTACAGGATCTTACTTTTGGCAGTCATCTCTGGCTAATATTTTGGTTAGTACAAAGCAAAACATGTACAAGCTGTGTGAAAACATGCATGAGAAACTGAATGTTTCTCCAGATACTCAAAAAACACTTACTGAGTCTTGCTTTACCTAGCAAATGAGAACTTGGTGTTATGAGGAGCAAGGAGCCTATAATCTGATATGTAAACCTGAGAAATTACTTAATTACCAAACAGAGGGTTTTTACCTCAGTCTGCCAGATATTAGATTATTCTCATTGAGATGGAGTTCGACTGGAAGGTTAGGCATTTTCTTCCTGCTGCTGTATCATTTGGCCTAGGAATATTCTCACAGGTGTATGGAATGGCAGTCCTAACTCATGGGTAACTTTTAACTTCACATTCTCTTGAAAGAAAGCTTGGAAAGTCACTAGGAGTGCCAGAGTGTATCTTTAGCATGCAAATGTTGTCTGTGACACAGCTGTTTTAGCTCTTTCTCTGACATTCATCTGCCTGATGACAATGGACAAGTTGATCTTCCCTCCTCTCAGGCAGCACATACCTCACAAGGCTTTTTTAAGGCGTAATACATTGCTTTGAAATTTGATTTTAGGGACAACGTTTGAATAATCTAATTTTACACTTGAAGTATTAATCAGAAGCATGTTACCTCTCTATGGGTGGTCTTTACTTGGAATATTTTGTTTACTGCAAGACACCCTGTTAAGATGGAAATGCCTCATAACGTTCCACTCATTTCAACCATAACAAAATTATGAAGACTGAAATTTTTGGAGATTTTGAAAGACAGAGAGTTGTTTTCCAACTGCATGCACTTCTGAGGTTCAAGACAAAGATTTCTAAACACATTAATCATGTTTCTCTACAATTTCCTCGCATTTTTCAGGCATTTATATGCAGAGTGCCATTATCATGATTCAATTCCAGACATACAGTTTCTGTCATGAAGATGTAAACACAAAAATTCCTGTAACTCTGGAAAAAGGGAAAATGGGTTAGTTTGAGTACAGGCTTTACTTGGTTTTAGTCTTCTACTTTTTTTAGCTAGTGGAGGCTCTTGCATTACACCTAAATTCCTAGCATAGCTAGTCTTAGACTTTCCTTGTCCACTACCTCTACTAATCTGTTTGAAAGCCTAACTAGCAACATTTTACTCATCTAAAGTGCACTCAACTCACCAGTTGTTTTCAGCAGTCTGTTATTTGACCAAAAAAAATCCACAGAATTTCTAAAGTTGGATCTCCCACAAAAGAGTTGTTAATAGGCATAAATGACAACATGCAGCTGAACTGACACTTCAGTAGGGCTGTGTCATTAATACAATTAATGCCAAAGTACGTGATAAAAAGATTGTAACTGGTCCTAGTTAAAAGGAAAGGCTATATTTCAACCTGACTGTCCAAAATAACAAGATATTCTCTTAAATAGATCTTTACAATGTGAATAGCTTTTCAAAGAACATATAGAAAGAACTTTACATAACCTAATGGCTAATTAGGTATGCATTTGTAAGTGGTGCTACACAACAGCAAATAATTATAAAAATAGTGATCATCATCATCATGGACACATAAGGAATTAACCATCAATATAAAGAGATCACTGGAATGGATTTAGTCAGTTTTATTGAAGGGAAAGAAAATAACTCAGTCTTTCCCAGAAGAGTTTATCAGCTAAGTGTTTTTATCACCACACGTACAAAAAGTTGGAGTCTGGACTATTTTGTACCAAGGTAAAAAATCAAGTTTGAGTTTATGGAACCTGTACACAGGATGTGGGACAGAAAATCTTCCTACCTGTTAGTACTGGTCAGAAATAGCTCTGCACCTTTTAAACTTAGAATTAAAAAAAGCTACATTTTAGACATCACTAGCATCTTATGCTTGATGTATACTGTAATAACAAAAGCTATCTGAACTTCCTAGTAATGGGAAACTTTGCATTTTTCTTCATTATAAGTTCAACGGGAGGTATTAGAGCAAAAATAGTAATGCCATTGAAGCTCAATAAGATGGAAGTTTTTTCTGGGTTTTGAAAAATAAAAAAAAAACAACAAAAGATGAATTTTGCTCACTATTTTTCTCTTTCAGAAACCCTGATGGGGATGTCAGCCCATGGTGCTATATTGCAGAACACGAAGATGGAATATATTGGAAATACTGTGAGATTCCATCCTGCCGAAGTAAGAGCACCGCGCAATTTTTTAGGCCTGCATCTCAGTTGAGCAGAGATTGGCAGTTACACAACAGTGGGTAGTGACTTCCAAACAGAAACCAGGATAAGGCAAAACAGCTTATTTTCAGTTGCAGACTAAGCTGTGTCTCAGGTTTTTTTAGAGTTAATGACATGCTTATTGAATTGTTTTGCCACTGCTGTCCTTTTCACCTTATCTCAGAATTACTGGATTATATTATTTACAAGTAGTACTGTGTGACAAGGAATCACACAAAACTTAGGAAGTATTGCTAGTTCTTTGAATCCATAGAAATATGTAATTAATTTAGTAAAATCTAGAGGACAAACAAGAAAAGGAAAGTTTTTACAAAGTATGTATGTGTCCATCCATTGCAAGTAGCTCATAAAATGAATTACATTAGTTTAATGTGTATAGAGCATCATACACAGAATTGCTGGGAGGAAACAAAAGTATGAGAGGACACAGGGAAAAGGTGTCTGTGTGGTATATGGGAACTCTTGGCTAGAATTCTGTCTCTGGCAGGTGCAGATACTTAGCATTGCTGTGAAACCACAACCTGGACTTTGATTTTTTTAAAAATCAGGTGATTCACAAGCTATTCACATGAACCTTCTTTCCAGAATTTAATATTTTTAATGTATTCTATTTTTTACCATGTCCACAATGTAATGATTTGTGTCAGTATGTTCCAAAATTTTTTTTCTGAATCACATTCTTTAAAATATTAACCTAAATGTTTTTTTTTTTTACTTTGTTCATAGTTTTGTTGTTTTGGGGTTTTTTATGAATGTGAATGATTCACATCTTCAGGCTAGGCAAACAAATACATAAGTGTGACCTTAAGACAGATGCCTTTTACCTAGACTTAAATACAGATTAAGAGGTCTAATTTAAATAATACAGAATCATTCAACACTCTGATACTCATTGTTCAGACGACATCTTGCTCTTATTTTTCTAATATAGCAGGCATGATTTAAGAAACCTGACTCTCCTAATTAAGAAATTTAACTTGGTCTAAAATAAAAGAATTTGCATTTTCTTTAAAGAACACAGATGTTAACAAATTATCTGGCTATGGCACCAGGAAAAAAGCTGAAAGGCAAATTCTCTCCACTCCATTTGTTCCACACAAAGGATCCTTTTAAAACCAGCCTTGCTCGTTTTCTGTGTGGTGGGGAGCAGAGGATTTAAGCTTGGACACTTACTTGCACAGATAATCCAGACTTATATTTACAAAATGTCCTTTTGACCAGTAGCAGCTGCTTCAAGCATTGCACTGAAACTCGATACTAGAAAAAGGAATTGCAGCAATTTAGAGCAAACTGTACATTGCAAGCCCATCCAAATCTTAATACAAACCTCATGGTTTATGAAGCTGTGTAAGTAAAAAAATCTTTTATTCTTCACCACACTTTCTGTTTTCAGTAAGCATGCTAAGTCATAGGACCATCAAAACTATCTTGTGAAGTGCACAAAACAGAACTTGAGTTTTGTGATGGAGCAAGAAAGCAATTTGGTAGGAAAATCCTGTTTGAAAATTTTTAGAGAAAAATTTCTTATATAAGATTCTTTTCCTTAATGATATTTACTACTAGAAAATTATCTGGAACATAAGTTAGCTATTAACTGTGCCCACATAATACCACGGCAGTGCCAACAACATGAAGCATTTTGATTGCCTAGAGAGATTTGCATGCAATGATTCATTGTAACAATACTTAAGAATCTACAGTTAAGAATTTGTCATTATGGTATGAATTCACATGATTATATCATGTGTCTCATTCCCTGACATTTATACATAACTCTAAATTCTTCAGTCAGAAATGTGTTCTCACATTCTGTGTATGTAATGTGCAGAATTTAGCAGTATTAGATGAAAGATGGATGAGCACAACCACAGAAGTCAGTGGTAGTTACTCCAGGAGGAGCTTAGTCTTCCCTTTTCTTCCTCTCTTGCTAATGTCTGCTAAGCAGACTGGAATGGACAGAAACAAAATAAAAGGCAAGACAGCAGCTCCGAGTGCTGAGAGAACATGTGTGTCTCACATGGGGGATTCAGAACTGAATGCTTCAGATAGTTTGTTTGCAATGTCGCAGCTATTCCTGACTTTTTTGGGCTCCTTGTTAATGAGGTTAGGTTTAACTTCAAAGGAAACAACAACTTACACTCCCAGAATGTGAAAGAAAGAAAGGCTTGCTATACCACTTAACTACATCTTGATATTTATGACTCACATGACTCTTTCCCCATAAACAGATTTCATTACTGGAATCATATTTCCAGTGTGTTTGTATGACATGTAATAAATTTGACTGAAATATCGAGGAGGTGTTAAATGGCAGGGCCAGGTAAGTTATACAGAGCTGTATGGAACACAAGAACAAGGACAACTCAAACAATTTGTGCATGCTACCATTGCAAAACGCTAGGAGGCTCTTCAAAGACAGCTAGATGAGCATAGCTGGAACATGGTTTTGAGCTCAAAACAGTTGATTCCATGTTTTAATACACTGAATATGTGCCTTAACGTGTAAAATGCAGAAGCTGTGGTGTTTGCCAGGACCTCATTATGTCAAATGCTGCTTAAAAGAAAAATAATATGCTTGTGCAAAAGAGGTGACCTTTTAAGCACAAGAGGACAAATAGATACAAATGGGTGAAGACAGTATAATAGTAAAACATCACTGGTGAGCGTGAACAGTAATTGCAGAACACGGACTACCTCATTTTTTGCCAAGTTTCTTTAGCAAGCTAAATGTTAAGAGCAAAGAAGGTTAAAATACTGCTGGGACACCAAAGAGACAATTAGTCTTAGGATGTATGCTTGATTTAGTTACAAACTTTAACAAGTTTTCAAATTACTCTGGTTTCTTAGCATGGAACATACTGAAGTACTAATCCTCTGGAGCCAAGGTTGAGAGGTCTCACTAATAAAGCTACTTTAAAAAAAAATATTCAAAATCCTAGATCTCTTAGGAAAGTGAGCTAGGTTGGATAACTAGGAAGCTTTTTCAGGGCAGTGAAATCATGCACAATACAAAAAAGAATGAGCTCTCTCAGAGTTATCTGCCCAGCTGTACTCAGCTGGGGTGGGGCTGCAAATGGGGATTTCCAAAGGTATGTTAAATCAGGCTGTAACTTGAAGTCTCAGTACTTATATGAATGTTGCTGCAGGGCATATCAAAGCCATAACTCCATGCAAGTATTTATAATTGAAACTGTATTCTTAGAAAACAAAATTTATGAACAATATTTGAAGCAACGTTATGTCATTATTTATAATAAGTTTACTGGGTACTGTAATAACCAGTGACTACATGAATAAAACACTCCTACAGATCTCTGAGCACATCATGTCACACAGAACTATGGCAGTTACGTGGACAAAATGAATCCTTGTCAATGTGGCACAGGAATAAAACTTACTTTAACATAGAGCTAGTAACAGATTTAATTTCAAGTACGTGAATAGATATGACAAGTGGGCAAGGCATAATTTTATGCTATTACCACGGCACAGTATTGTACTCCACATCCTCTCTGGGGGGTGATCGTGGCTAAATTCCAGTGTTTTGATGAAAAGTGCAAAACAAAAAAAAAAGAAGGACAAATTATGCACTG
>WEKY01056107.1:104047-139620 GCA_013390045.1 Picathartes gymnocephalus
AGAAGGACAAATTATGCACTGAAGGGGGAAAACTCTGATCTCCCATAGTGACCAAGGAGCCTTGAAACATTGTATTAATGTAAATAGATGGGTTGTTTTTTTAAAGTAATAATGATAATTTTTAATCTCTTTGTATGATACTTGAGATTCATATCAGAATTCAAGTTTGAATATTAGGAAATTCCCCTATATAAGTATATAGTCCCTCCTATAAAACTTGCCAGACTCCATCCTAAAACAGTTTAGGTTCCCTTCCTCAAAATATCATGTTTGGAAAACTTCCAGAATGTCATTGTTTTGAAGATCAGACAGAAATCACATAATTTACATTTTCAAAATATGCATGCCAGTAGTGAAAAAAAACCCCACAAACTCTCTGAACCCACTTAGTGCCTTGGATTGTTTTAATTGCCTCTTTCAGGAGAAATTAACAAGGTATTTATCTTGTCTATTTTACTCTAGCTTATGGAAACCAGCTAGAGAGTCTTACAGGTATATTGCTAGAAGATATGATACTCTTTTGCCCCATCACTCATCCCTGGGTGTGTTTGGAAAATATGACAAGAATCCTACAGAGTACGAGTTACAAAGGGTAACACTTCCCATAGTGCAAAACCAAGCCCAGAACACAGAGAGAGCTGCTGAGAACTCAGGCAGTGCATGAAACGCTCTGGGATGTTTACAGGCACACCTTTAGAGCGACTGCTTTGTGCTTCTCTTGCCAGTGCCAGGAAATCTGGGCTGTTACAAGGACCATGGAGAGCCACCTCCTTTGACTGGCACCAGTGAGACCTCCAATAAACTCACAATCCAAACGTGCATCAGCTCCTGCCGAAGTCAACATTTTAAGGTGATTTCTTTGACGTCTATTTACAAAATGTTTTCAAAGACAAAAATGGCAACATGCCTAGAGCTCTCTATCATATTTCTCCTGTTCCCCATTTTTTTTTTTAACCTTTGGGAGGTCTAAGGTTGCACTTCCACCTGGGAGATTGAGCCCTCTCTCTGCATCCAGAGGAATCTGGACAAATGACTAATGAATAATACCAGGAGAAAATACAGTTGCATACTGCAGTTGTGAGTTTCAGGGTGCCCTCCATTCCATCTTTCCCCCTAGTCTTAAGTAGCATCCTGACAGCCCAAACAAAAACAGCCTGTGGTGGTTCCTCTGACTAGTATTTCTCCAAAACACATATTCTGCTGCCAGCTTTCTTGCTCAAACAACATCCCGCTGTCACTCCTTCAAATGCTATTCCTCCCTTCCTTATGCATCTTTGTTGTCAAAGTTTGCAGGCATGGAATCAGGTTATGCTTGTTTCTGCGGAAATAATCCTGACTACTGGAGATACGGGGAGGCAGCCAGTACGGAATGCAACAGTGTTTGCTTTGGAGACCACACTCAGCCCTGCGGTGGGGATGGCAGAGTCATTCTTTTTGACAGTAAGTATTGAAGCAGGCTCAGTTTTTCCCAAAGGAGAGGCTTCACATATTCAGCAAATTAGGGAAAAGGCTCAAAAACAAAGAGAACTATTGCACTCAAAACAGCATAACACCTCCATTCAGTATAAAATAAAGCTGCTTTCCATTTCTGCATAAAATGCTCATCCATTAGTAATGTGAAATAGCTCTTCCAAGAAATGATGCTTGCTCATGCTCCAGAGGCTCTCTCACTTTTTTCACAAGTGGTACTAAGTCAGCTATCAGAAGCAGCATGTCACAGAAAGACTCCCTAAGAATTGATCTTACTAGAGAGTAAAAAATTGTGTGTGCATGTATGGATATGCATTGTCAGTTGGTGGCTTTTGAGTTGCTCTCTGGATTCACTGGTATTTAAGTATGCACTGGGAATCTGGATGTTTGTCAAGGAATACAACAATTTACTGGGCATGTACTTCTTCTTTGTACAAAAAGTAGTAACAAATCTTTTCTTTAGACTTTGTAAAAGTATCTTTTTCAAGTTACTTGGCAAAGGTAAGGTCAAATATTACTTGGGCAGGATCGAAAGACAGGATGCTTGGAAAGCACATTACATATGGCCACAAAGGTGACTAAGGTATTACGGCACCATTCATACAAGGAGAGACTGAGATCTTGGGTTGCTTGGCCTTGAAAAAAGAAAGGCTGGGGAGGAACCTTTTCAATTTGTAAAGCTGACTGATGGGAGAGTGTTAAGATGAAGCCATCCTTTTCTCAGTGCTATCTAGTGAATAGACAAGAGGCAACAAGCACAAACTGAAACACAGGAAAATCCATTTAAACATAAGGAAAAGCTCTTTTTTTTTATGGTGAGGGTGACAGTGTAACAGGTTCTCTCAGACTCTCTCCAGAGAGGCTGGAGAGTCTTCATCCGTAGGGACTCAAAACACAACCAGACGCTATATCCTGCTTTGAGCAGGAGGATTTGACTAGAAAATATTCAGGGTCCCTTTCAACTTCACCTGTTCTGTGAAGATTTGTTTTTTCAATTTCATACAGCTGAGAAGGAATGTCAGTAATTCAACAGTGAGAATTAAGTCACTAATCCATTTGCCTGCCTGACAGGGATGGAGTAGAAGCCCCTGAATCAGTGATTTTATCCCATCGCTGCAGGGATGCAGGAAAGGGTACATGGTTACACACAAGGACAAAGGATAGTTGCAGTATTCCAGATTGATCCAAAGCTGTCAGAGCAATGGGACATAAGGCGAGTATTCCAAGCAAAGGTGACAAAGGCTGTGCTCCCAGTGCTGCAGGAGGGAAAGAGCATCTTCAGAGACAGTGCTGGCCTAGCAAGTCTGTACCTTCAAGTCACATTTAAGTATTAGAATCTACAGTGTGCTAAAGCTTTGCAAAATTAATGTAAAATTACTTTTTTTTTCCTTCTTCCTTTCCATTTTGCTCCCTTTCTTCCTGTTTTCACAGCCCTTATTGGTGCCTGTGGAGGGAATTACACTTCTGCTACAGCTGTGATCTATTCCCCAGATTTTCCTGACACATACGGCACAGGCAAAGTCTGTTATTGGACCATACAAGTTCCAGGAGCATCGCAGATCCACTTCAGCTTTGTCCTTTTTGAAATCAAAGATGCTACAGATATGGTGGAATTGCTGGATGGTTACACCTATCACGTTCTAGCTCGTTTTAATGGCAAGAACCGGCCTCCCCACACCTTTAACATCTCTTTGGATTTTGTAATTTTGTACTTTTTCTCAGATGACATCAATCAAGCCCAGGGATTTGCTATCAGGTATAGAGGTAAGAAGTTACCTTTGCTGTTTCTACCTTTCAGTGAAGCATTTAATTCACAAGGGAGATTTCTGAAATGGCAATTAAAGAGCAAACATTTCAGCTTTGATCTGTAACAGGTGTTTAGTCTCTCTTGTTGCCACTACTCAGTAGGTGAAAGCTTGACCAAAATTTCTCTCAGTCTAGAACATTCCAGTCAGCTACATCATAAATAGCAAAATACCGGTTTTCAAAAATTCAATTCTATACCTTCCTGTTAAAACAGATTGGAAAATGACAAAGGGAAACAAAACAAAAATACCAATAATCCATCTGCACGTTCGTTCATCTTGGCTCCTTCCAACAGTCTCTTCCTCTCCAACTGAAAGTCATCAGGAGAAAATGTTCTGGTCCTTGAGTTGTACCTACTGTTATGATAAACAATTAGCTTCCAGAAGAATTCTGAGAACCCCAACCTGGTGAAGTACAAGTTTTTTTAGGAATCAGATATAATTTGATTATTTGAGTTCTCTTAAGTAAACCAGAGAGCAGCATGTCTGTTTACAAGCACAAAATAAAGTCTAATTACACCTGTTAAGAAATTGTTATTGTAACCATACTCTCATGTTTTCAGCTGTGAAGGACAGTGTGCATCAAAACAAGATCCCAGTGAATCACACCCTTTCAGAGAGGATAAATGAACAAGCAAATCTCAGCATCAGTGCAGCCCGGTCATCAAAGATACTTTATGTCATCACAACCAGCCCAAGCCATCCAACTAGCTCCATGCCTGGTAATGATATAATAAAACATGGAAATGGGAAAAACGTTTTGCCAAAGCAAAATCTGGAGTCACTGTTTCCTTTGCTGCCTCCTCCACACTAGGAGATCCACTGTACATCTCACTAACAGATGAAATTTCATTTAGTCTAATTAGCACTAACTGGGATTCTCTCATTACATTTCAAAACACTTCTAAGCCTAAGTCAGAAATAGTGTGAAGATGGTGAGTTCTTGAGAATGAAAGCACATCAAAATATGAGTAAGAGCAGCCTCCTTACTAAAATCAGCTTTAGTGACCACTGCATGCCACAGAAGGGCACAAGTTGCTGAAAAAAAAGCAAACCTTGTAAAGTCTAGAATAGCTTGAATGCTGGATGCATCCCTATTACCCCAATTAACAAAAGCTTCATCAATAATACAAAGAGGACTAGACAACATAATGGGTGTAGGGGAAGTGTCACTGAGAACTGTCGTGTTTAGAACTCACCTTCAGGACATCAATTGAGGAATTACTGAGTTGTAAATAAATGGAGGCTGGAAATGCACTCTTGGTGAGCATCACTATTATTCTCTCCTGTTGCTAAAACACCCTGGGCATCTGCTTTTATGTATCACTGAAGCTGGGCCTCAGTCCCATTGTGGACACTGCCACAGTCCTGAAGCTGCATCCCAAACCTGAAACATGAGCTGCACACACCCAAACCCACCAGGCTGCAGAACATGCCTAGGAATAGTCCTGGACTAGGCCCAGCCTAATGCCTGACTTACCACAGCTACACCTAAGCTGCATAGTGTTAAACTACCTCGGGAATTGAAACTCCACCCTTGGATTTCATGCAGTTTCAAAAATACTGTTCAAATCATCATATACACCCAATGCTTTGAGGAAGGGGCAGGGGGTGGAAGGGAACTTCTTCTTTTCCTAGATAATTTTACTGGTATATGCTTTGGATTTTTCCAGCTTTCTATTTTATTGGGAGGAGTTCTATAAGGGGAAAAAACCAGTTTTGACTGAAAGTTGTACCGTTTCTGCCAGTCTGAATACAATACTTATAGGTTTAAGGCATCATCAAATTACACATTTGAATAAAGCATCAGAAGGCTGTTTGTCTCTTTTGTGCAATATTTTTACTGTAAAAACTGTAAATAAATGTATGTACTGAGAGCTCCCCCTCTTCTCCTTTGCAGAGTGGACAATATACAGTCTCACAGCACTGCTCATCCTAAGTGTTACAGCCATAATTGCAAAGATACTTCTGCACGTTACCATGAGGTGAGTGTGGAGCAAAACCAGCCACAGAGAAACAAGATCTCAGCTCTGAATCAAACCTGGGGCTCCTCTCTGCCTTCCCATAGTCAGACTGGCCATATTCAAAACCAAGTTAGTTATTACATATTTGTATCCTCATAAAAGATCCTAAATCCTAACAACTCATCTGTTAACTTTCCAGTCTGTTAAGATAGCATTTTCTGCTAGAACATCTCTTCTGTTCTTGATTTGACAAGATTCGTACTTTAGGAGGAAGGAGGAAAACGTTATCAGACATCCAGATTTGCTGGGAAGAGGTCAAATTATGATACGTCGCAGGGGAAAAATTAAAACCACTACACTCATACCAAGTAAATTTTGTGTCCTCTAGCTGGACACTCACTGAATGAAATGATGGATGAGTTATCAGCAAATCAGAAGTTGAATACTGTACTTACAGTAGTACAAACACGCTTAAATTTACAAGAAAATTAATTTGTATTAATAGCAACTATAATAGTAACAACTACTACAGTCTGTAGAGCCCTCTTAGCTTCATGTCACTGCTGTCATTAAGGTGGCAAAAGGATACCTAACTTTTCATTTGATCCAGACAACCAAGAAACACTCCAGAAACGTACGTTTTGCACAGCAGGTAGAAAGAAGTGTCACAGATGTAGTGGAAGCTGTGAGCACTCCCAGTGCAGAAGTACTGCAAACATATTAATAACAGCAGCTACCCAAGCACATTAACACAGGAGTGAATTAACTCTTGTTTCCTAGGTCCCATCAGATTCCAGCTGCAGCTGAAACAGAAGATTGCAGTGATGTCACTACTGCTGGTGAGATCTGGAGTATATTTTACCAGCCCTCCACATCAATATCCATCTTCAAGAAGAAGCTTCGAAATCAACAAGACGATTGCAACCCACTAGTGGGAAACTGAAGTGTCCTTTCTATTGCAAGAATTGATCTTCTTAAAATCCAGGTGACTTGAGATTAATCTTCCTTTTTTTTTCTCCCAATCTCATACCTGTTTTCCAAAAAGTCCATTTCCAAAGGCCTTTGAGTGACTTTGCCTATCAGCTGTTCTCTTGGGTATGCCAGTGACAATGGATTTATTGCAGCAATAATTTTGATATACCTGGTGTTCCTCAAGTCTGTAGTGCTGTTAATTACTGCCTTTAAACCATTGCACTTAAAATAGATGTAAAAACTCATAAAATTCAAAATGTCCTGTACCCCTGCCAAAGTTAACTGAAGGGGTATCTACGGGTTGAGGATTTTTTGTGTCCCACTTGCCTGTACTGGTATATTGTATCAGGCTACTTTAGTCCTTCTGATGTCAAGGCTGAAGGCAGAGGTGGGTACTGATAACCTGTTTGGCTACCACAGCAAACACAGCTTATTTGTCTTGATGTAAACACGTCTAAATGGTACTATACAGTAACATGGGAATCAAAGACTGGAAAAACTATCAGCATGGTTGGTCAGTGCTGTGCTCCTTCTGCATTTTCTGTGTCTGCAAACAGAGATGCACACATAAAAAATCAAATTCAGGAGGCCCCTAAAACAAGATTCAGCTGCAAATATGCATTTTGATTGACTAATGCTCCCCAGGTCAAGGTATGCATGAGCATTGAAGCCTTTTAAATGACTCTGACCCATCATTCACTGATGTTTATGATAATTTTGTTCACATTCACAGTGATCCTTTAAAGAACTATTGTACTCCAGTCTGACGTCCAGCATTCATCCTGGATATAAGCTTAGGGCTTCTTAAAGGATTGTCCAAAGACACTGTAATCCTCTGAATTTTTAAATCGTGAGGCTAACACATTTTTACTCTGAAGTCACATGTATACATCTCAGCAGCCCAAACTATTTACAAAGGTGTAGGCTGCTGTCACCAACTCACCTGTGCCAGGCTGTGCAGCTGAACACACATGGAACAGCTGCCTTGACACTTACCTGTGAGGAGAAGTCTCTCCTCGCCTGCAACACTAAAACTGAACTGAATTTTTAAGGTAATTGCCTTAATTGTCAAAGAACTGAAACTTAATGGGGTTCTGATCTGTGAACTCTTTTCTCTTTGACTGCAACAGACAGCATTAACTACATTTTCTCTTCAGTAGACTGACTGTCCATCCACAGTACTCAGATTTCTCATCCCACCAGCACAAGTGGGAAACAAGTGATTCCAAAGGATCAGCAGTGAAGTCTTTCAGCCTCAGCAAGTTCAGACCAGTAAGATATTTAGGAAAAAACTGTCAGTGCAATAGTCAGATACACTGACTGGCAAAGTTTACAGTGGGCAGCTCCTCAAACTCAGAGGAAGTTCATGAGAACCATTAAACTACAGTAATTCTGGTTAAGTTTGACCATATACCAATGGTCTGCATTTACCAGATGTACAGTTAGGGAACATCTGTAAGTGCATCTGCAAAAGGTAATTAAGAAAATTGTCACTGAGCTTAAATTCATTCTGGTATCTGCCCTTATTTTTTTTAACTCCCTCGTCTTCATGAGGTTTCCTTGAAAAAAATAGGGTATTGAAGAATTAAGCAGTGAAATATTGTGCCTTACCACTGTAGATCTGGTCTTTTACCTGAACTGCATTCAGTCCTACTCCATTTATGTACCACAGATGAGTGCTAGAGACAGCTGAACAATATCACAATATACGCTTAAAAGAAACCAGACTTTACTAAGCCAGCAATTATGGAATTGTTTATATAAAAAATGGAATAGCATGGGAACATCTAGTACTTTCTTGCATGAGCTGCTGGAAAGAATACAGGAAAATGTAAGTACAGTATTAGCTAAAACGAAGACAGGACAAGTTGTGAAAAATAATGCTGGTTCTCTGTTACGTGTCATCGTGTCAGACCAAAAACCATTATCTGTTTCAGACCCAACAAAGTTCTGAACTTGCCTTTTTTTAAAAGTAAGGTTTTGCATCATGCTTTGTGGAGAAAGAGTTCCCCTCAGAGATTCATAGCAAAACAAAGTAGGTTGGTTCCTAAGCATCCTTAATATGGTGCACTAATAGGAAACCAGGCAGAGAGAATCGAAGTGTGGTGCCAGATCTTTAGGAGCTGTTAGGAGCACATAGTGCTTATCAAAAAGTGATGAAGCTTCGCTTGCTTGCCTTATCAAATGCACATTAAACATTTTGTCAGAGAGACATTCATAAAGCAGTTAGCTAATGGTGATAAACTGAAAAAACATCAGGAACACCCAGTGACTGATTTACACCTTCTGCAGAAGGAAAAAATACAGAACTGTTATGCTTCTCTTCCTTAGTAAAGAATTTCATTTCACTGTAATATTAGAGAAAATCTCATTACAAACAGTAACAAAGACTGATGCTACTAAGGCAAAATCTAGAGAATTTAGGAAATGAGATTTTTGCATCGCTCCCTTAGCTCAACTATTTTTCTAAACAAAATTGCATTTCATGGGACTTTCATAGGGAACATTTATCAAATTTCTGGACGAAAGTCCCACAAAACCAGCACTTAGAGCAGATTAACTGGTCAGGGCAACAACAAACATGACTATGCACAAGATATGAAACAGTGCACTGATAAAAGTATAGAAGAAATTACGTTACCCCCCCCCAAATCTTTCGGATTGGCTGATTCTAGATACTTCTAGTGCTAGCACACAGAGCAATAGATGGAAATTCATGGACAGAGTCCCTTAAATAGCACTTATTACTTCACAGGGCTCAGACCATGAAGAGCAGGTAGGTCTCTGGTGTGGATTTTTTCACGGTATGGTAGGGTCACTCACACTCCTAGTGCAGACACTTCAGGGTATGGTGATTTATGGCCAAAATATATGATATCCATTAACATGCATCCAAAACAAGCATGTTTTGATCTTTGCTGTAAGGGTTTGGGGGAGAAAGAAGCAAAAAGTGTGATGTGCACAACTGCTGTAATCCCACGAAAGAAATGCCCCTACTACACAGCCAGCTGAGAGCTGGCACCTGGAGAGCAGGGACACCTCAGGATGTTGGTGTTTACACCATTTGCTCAACAAATTGAAAATAACTGCAGAAGAAGAAGTTGTTTTGAATCGTATCTGAACAGCCTTCTGAGCTCCTGCCTAGCAGCCCCCTCAAGAAGCTGGACAGGCTGCAAATGTCACACTGGCTCCAATGTCAAAAGCGACTGTTTTGACAACCAAATCATCATGAGGAGCTGCCTCCTCATTCATATGGATTTCAGCTCCTGCTCTGGCCCCCTGCTCACTCTTGTGTTGGTGTTACCAGCTGTGTAGTGGTACAATAAATTGATCAGGTCAAAAATTGCTATGGCTTTTTCTTCCCTGAGTTAACTTTTTACAGAGCTGAGCTCTCTGATCTTGCTCACTGAGTGGTTGCACAGGAAGATGAGCTAAGAGCTCACTGAGTCCACAGCTAAGCAGACAATAAGCCATAGGACAGGACAGGACAGATGTCTGCCCCAGGAGCTGGGGCAGTGAGTATTTCTGCTGGAACTGCCACAGCAGCGATTTGTGAGCCTGCTGCCTTCACACAGCACCCCAGTTCCAGCAGCCTACACTGTGTGTGGACCTCAGGTGGAAAGGGGCCAGCTGGACAAGCGCCTTCCCTCATTCAAAATCTAAATTTAAAACTAGTTTAGTTTGTTGACTACATTATTTTATATGTTTTTTAATCTTAATATTGTTATGTTGTGAGAAAATAGAGACTTTGTTATGTAAAAATGTGTGATGTGTTGTCATAGTAATATATACCTTTGTATTTGTATAG
This sequence comes from Picathartes gymnocephalus, assembly GCA_013390045.1. Classification (NCBI taxonomy): domain Eukaryota; kingdom Metazoa; phylum Chordata; class Aves; order Passeriformes; family Picathartidae; genus Picathartes; species Picathartes gymnocephalus. Next base: position 114,067 of record WEKY01056107.1, read on the forward strand.
GAAATGCGTTATTTAATACAGCATATTATGCTTGTATCTTGCTAACATTTTATAGGAAGAAAAGATGTTAGTTTACACTCTGAGAAAAATAAATTTTCTATACACTGTAACTATAGGGAAAAACAAATCAAAGATACTTATTTGGTATATATGATAGAAGGAAATTGAGAATAAGGGAAGTCAGTTTTGTGACACAATAGATGCTGATAAAACAACTGCTGTAAGAAACACTTTCCTCCTTTGAATCGCATTTCTAGCCTGTAATTGTATTAGGCTGCTCACCAGATTCTGCAAATTCATGTGCATATATACTCCCTGGATGATTTTTACCATCAAACATGTAATCTGCTTTTTCAATCAAGCATTAACATAATCTTCTTTAGGACTTGTTTCTGCCAGATTTTCTACAGCTAGGACAATGCTGAGGAAGTTTATCACATTGCTCAGGCAGACAATTCATTGGGATTGCAGCATTAAAGTCTATGTATTCCAACCCCCCCGCCAACAGTATAAACTGGAGATTTTTATGGATAGTCCTGGAAACTCTACTTAATCTGCAGCCTGGATGACTACAGGCCAAACACATCAGCAGACACATGGCTGCCACTGAACGAGCATTAAGTAGCTATTCCACTTTCATCTTCTGCTTAATAAGCCTTCTCAGGCAGCGGGCAGGAACAGACTTTTCTAGTGCACCACTTTGCCAAAGGAAGGGTGAACTACAAAAACAACTCCTGACAAAAACTTGTCCAACTAGTTCTTACTACCTTGCAGCAGTATTTCACAATCTTCCAACAAAATACAGTTCACTGATAGTTTCACCTGAATATTTTTCTGGACATTTATGAACAATTCTGCTACCTTGAGAGTAAAAAATACAATTGCCTTCAGATCATACCATCTTTTCTGTAACAACACATCCCCACTACATACATTTCACGCCACTCATACTTTCTCAAATTTACTGAGCACCTGTGCTTTGGGATGAAATTTGGCATTGTGAACCTCAGTCTCAAGACATTTTGCTACAAATCCAAAAGCTATCACATGAACCACATAAGGCTGTCAAGAAACCAGAATAAATCAAACTTGAGATGACTCACTGCTGAAGTATGTGCTGTGTTTATAACTGTTCACCCTACATTCAGCAAATGTTTGTAAATAATAATGATGAAAAAATAAATACAGTGTATTTGTGCAGGAGTTCAGTTAGGATGGCTAAAGAGTGTACAAACATGGAATAAAGGAGGCAGAAACTGCAGCAGTTCACCAGCAGATTACAAGAGCACTACCTGCTGTACATATTAGAAGAGAGTATTAGAGCTTAGAATGATTACTTATATAAAGTATGACACTGCTCTGAGACAGTTTCTGAGGTAAAAGCAAATTGAAAGTTTTCAGTTTATGTGTTTTCAGACTTTTAAAAAGAACTGTAACAATTCTTTCAGTGTTTGCTTTGCAAAGTGCAGCAATGTGTGATGCTGTTTTCACTTTCTTGCAAGATTCATCTTTTCTCTAATTAATTACTCCTGACCAAAATAATGCTACAGTTTAAGAAACCTTCAGCAACCTTTTATGTAAACACCAGAAAATCAGTGCCAAATACCAAAACTGTCTCCAGCTTTTCATGTGAAGACTCAGTTTTGTTTTAGAAACACAATTGTCACGGGGGACTGGCCTCCTCTTACCCAGGGGAGGGTACTCTGCTCTCCTTTCTTGCCATTCCGGTTTTGAGACTCTTGCATTTTGGTTCTTTCTGGGAACTGTTCTTTTTTCTTGGTTGTTTCCTAAGCAGCAGTTTCATTCCCCATGAGAGGAACGTGTTTTTTGTTCTGAAAGACACTTTTCTATGAAGCATTCACAGGAGCATGGCGCTTTCACTGCAAGATAAAATATCTGGTTTCAGGTATGCTATTGTCTCCCAGGCCAGAGAACTAGGCCAGGCTGGCTCCACAGGGTATGAACACGGCCATCCTTTTAAGGGCATTTTTCTTTTCACACTACCCAAGTAACAACAAACGTTACCTAACAGCTGTCATAGGATTTGACAGATGCAGACAATATTGCAGATAGTGTTACAGAAACACCAAGTGTTACAATAATGAACAATCCATTGAGAATAGTCTGCTCCTGCTTGTCTTTTTTTTTACTATATCGAGGTTCTGTGGAGGTTTGTGGTGCCCCACAGGACTCTCGTTTTGTCACAAATTTGTTCCTTAAACATCGAACCTGAAAAGTAAAAAGAACCTCCCCCCGCTTGCCAAGTATCAAAATGTTCATTTTGGATAGAAAATATTTACATTTAGTAATTTTTTAAAAGCCACAACAAAGACTAGAGAGAATATCACACACAGCTGAGCACCACACACAAGTTCAGCCAGCAGCCCACAGCTGCTTTTCATGGAGGCAGAACGTGGGCTCACTGATTATTCTGTGGGACACTGAGGGTGGTGGAATGTCCTGTTCTTAAAAGCACAATCACCTGACAGTTTTCTTCAGAACAGGGAACAAGAAAACAGAACACCAGCAGCAACAGCAAACAGGGGGATGGAGAGAGGGAAGAGAAAGGAGATTCCGATGTCACCCCTCAACATACATGTTACCAGCCATCCACATATGGCAGGTTTTATGCTATTTGTAAAAACACTTGGTTCATGAACTAATTTGCAGATAGAAGGTGTATCTGTGATCACTGGCAATTGCCAAGATTCTGTTCATTGAGCAAAATAAGGGGCACGTGCTTTAATTGGGAAGCACTTGCTCCTGTTGCTCTTCCATTACTGAGCCTGTCTTCCCACACAGACCAGGCTTTCCCATCGTACCTGAGATCAGGATGGGAGCTGGTCCTCGTGCCACGAAGGCTCCCCTACAAAATGATACTCAAGAGTCTGTCGTCCCAAAAGGAGCTTTCCCATATGAAACCAGGAGGGTTGGAGAGAAGTAAAGCTCATCTCTTGGCTGAATCCTGAAGTGATTGAATTACAGTGCATTTGACCACAGATGAGAGAGAGGGAATGTCCAGGTCATTACCAGGTGAAAATCTTTGGGAGAAGGAAGAAACTGGAGAATCCCAGAAAAGACTCTGCATGTATCACTGGATGGGAAATAAATAATACATGAAGATGAACTGTTTACACAATAACATACATAAATACACATGTACATGCACACATAGCCCCAGGCTCCCCTCTTCTGGTGTCTGCATAAACACCTCTGATGAAACTGTGCTCTCTGCTGACAAAACAAGTACCTCAGTATTGATTTTCACTTAAGCAGGACCACTGATTCCATGATTCAGGGCAAGGACCTGGATCTAGTTTGACTATTCAAGCTATGACTTACCCAGTTGTCTCCACCTGTATCATGCTGTCTCGAAACAATTTTATTTCAGGACAATAAATTACTTTTACCTGAAATTACACCAGTTACGTTCCCCTGCCACAAGGAACAGCCAGGTTCCAAACATAAATGAGGATTTCTTTTAGCAGATGTGGTACCTCTGATGTGCCTGGAGGGCTATGGGGCTTGTGTGACACCTATCCCCAGCTGCCCCCCAATAACCTGTGTGCTGTGTAAAGGCATAAAAATACCCACCTATCTGTTATTTAAAAAAAGGAGAAAATGTTGTTTATTAGAGTTCATCTCAGTATCTAGGATTATACTTTGAGGAGAACAGCTATCTGTGTCCTTTTCCCCAAAACAAGAAGGACAACTCCCACATGTATATGCAATAAAACTGTATTTTTTGTGTGGTTTTGCCTTTTTTTTTCTTTTAATACAGACATTTGTACACTTTCTTACAAAACTGCAAGTAACTACACTTCTCTTAAATCATTTTTGGTCGGCAAGTACTGTAAAATCTTTGTGTGCAATTATCATGTATTTACAGGGCCTCGTGTTAGTGATTTTCAATGATTATTACAATAATGTCACACACTCTCAACATAAGACATGGCTTAAGATAAATATATTAGTAAATAAATATTCTGAGAACATATTTCCATACATGAAATGTGCTGCTATACATATACAGAATATATACAAGATGCTTTCTAGCTTTTAAAACATTTTAAAAAATGGTAATGAAGGAGAAAGAGCCCTTTGACCATATTACAAATCTTTACAGCAAATTTTATACAAAACCATTTTAAGTGCTATAAGACAATTTTAATTAAAAACATTTTAAATAGTGCCTCATGAGCCAAACACAGTGACAACTTTTCATGTAAGTAGTAGAAAGGCATTTTGTTATAAAAACCATCTATAATGGCCAGCTAGCCTCAAAGTCTGCACTGGACATAGAGTTTTATGTTAAATGTCAGACCCAGCATGGAAAGCAGGGTGTCTGTGGTTTGGCCTGCAGAGACTTGTACCAGCAGAGATTTCCACGACGTGTGGGACCAGTACATCAGGATCACCATGAGCCAGAATACTCAAATCTTTTTAAGAACCACGTTTTACCACAGCACGCTGTGTAGTTACAGAGTACAACGTATCTTAGGTGGCCTTTACAGTGCCTCACAAAACACCAAGCAGAAAACCAACTTAGCTTCTACAGTGCATTTCTTTTTTGGTGGAGGAAGGAGAGGGTAAGACTTAAAAATTAAAAAAAAAAAAATCCAAAAATCACAAACCTTCAGAGTTTATTCTCCCAACACATACCACTTACTTCAGTCATTCAGAGAATGAATAAGTTTTTAATAAGCTTTATACACAGAAAATGTGTTTATTGAAATTTCTTTTAATCTTATACCCAGATATTGCCTTGTATTAATTCTCTGAACAGTTGAATTTTGGTGCCTGTTGATTGAAAAGATGTAATGTGAATTCCTTTAGATGGAACTTTTTTTCCTAATTTACTAGGTACGAAAGCAAAAGGAATTAGATGAACGTATTTGTTATTTCTTAGATGTTTCCTTCTTTTAAAATAGTTCATTTGGGACTACAGAGAATACAAACTAGCTTTGCTGGGTCTCACAACCAGCCCAGTGCTGTCAAGGACATTGCTTTGGCAGAATATGAAGTGTACACCTCTAGTTCATGTCTTTGATGTACCTCCAAAGTGTACTGAACTTAGGACAAATCTTTTCAGAAGACTGGCACTGTGGGCATTAAATACTTAGTTTCCCTTTAGAATTCCTGCTGTGAATACACCACAGGATGACACTGTGTCCTCAGGCACATGCAGCATGACAGGCAATTTAACCCATGCTATGGTAGCCTCTTACTCAGAAGCTGCTGTTTCCACAGGAAACAATTGCTATCAGAAGTGACGACATAAATTATCTCATGATAACAAACATCCCCACTAGGACAAGAACAAGAACAGAAGTATGTGCCCAGGCAAATGGGGTACAGAGAGCACTCTGTACACAAGACAAAAATGAAGCACAACCGGCTGGGCCCAAGAAACCTTTGAAACAGATCAATCTATGGAAGCTACCTCAACCACAGCAAAGAAGAAAACAATGATTAAACCAAGTCCCTCACTTTCCCACACGCACAAAAGGTGACAAGCACTGCTTCCCTTAGGCATGCCTGCAGTCTGGAAGGAAACAAGAAACCCTGTTTCCACAATGAGCCAGCAAAGCTGCAAGCACACTGCAAGCTCTCTTTTCCTGCACATGCCAGCATTCCTCACAGCCGTAACAGGGGCTACAGGTGCGTGAAAAACTTCCTGTGGAAGGGAAAGTTCATTACCTACAAAGGTAATACCCTTTCTAAGCACTTTGTTCTAGCATCTGCTTGAGGGAAAGGTCCCCAGCATTCTTCACTGTCAGAAGATACAATGAGGTCCACGGTTTAAATACAGGAAGTGAGGATGAGAACGTTCTGAGCTATCCATTTCCTTACCCCCACTCTGTTGAAACTAATCCTAATGGCAGGACACCTTCCTAGCCAAACCATCAGAGCAGCACGGAAGGGGGAAGAAGGGAAGAGGAGAAAGGAGACAGTCCAATGCTTCACCTCCCTCAAAATCGCTCACATAATTGCTGGCTGCTAGGATTTGCTACTGGGATTAATCAGTATCTGAGCATCCATTCAGCAGCTGTATCCCTCTGGACTACTATATTTCAAGGTGCTATCTGGTTTCTAAGGCAGGTGTAGTCCTGAGCTTATCAAAGGCTGGACTCCTTCAAGTAGGAGATAACAGCATCTACACGTAGCCTGGCTTATTTAACACACTGTGTTACCTCTCAGCAAAAGGTCACTTCTAAACAGAAAATATAAATAACACTTTGTCATTAAAATAGAAATGGCACTAGAGCTCAGAAATGCTCCACACCATGTCCCATATGGGCTTTGCACACAAACCAAGGCCTGAAGGCTTCAGGCAGGAGGGACAAAGGAGACAATCAAACTGATGTGAACACAGAGGAAGTAGGGGAGGGACTTCTCCACATTACCACTTTTGTGTGTTTGTCAAAGCTTAAAAATATTAAGTCCATGAGACTTTGGAGTCTCTGATAACCTCTGCTTCTCCATCTGGGATCATCTGGACAGGTTTAGTCACTGATTTGGCTTCTCTCCAAGGGATGAGATCCAGCACCTGAAGGATAAAGAAAACTAAAAAACATTGCATCTAGAATATTACACACAGTTTTGGGCCCCCAGAACAAGATGCTCACTGACTGGAGTTCAGCAGAGAGCCAAGATGCTCAAAGGGCTGGAGCACTTTGTGTGAAGAGGCTCGGGGATTTGGGCTGTTCAGCGTGCACTAAAGGCATCCCTAGGAGCTCTGCAATACCTACACAGAGGTTGTCCCAGTGATGGAACCACAGTTTTCACAGACATGCATTCTGAACAAGAGGTGAGGAAGTAAAGTTGAAATGTGAGATGTTCAGACTGGATATAAGGAAAATCTTTTGACCATAGTGGCAGTCAAGCACAGCCACAGGAGTCAGAAATGTCCCTGAAGGTTTATTCAGCCTGACAGGATAAACCTGGGTCTCATCTGACAAACTGAATAACTTGGTCTGATCTCAGAGCTGGCTCTGCTTAGAGCAGGCTGGACTAGATTATGGCCTGAGATCCCTTCCAACCTAGGCTACCTTATGATTCTAAGGTCTTGAACACCCTTTAAAATAACCCTGGTAAGGCTGGTAAGAAATATCCCCCTCTTTCTGTGAGTTATTTCTTTACCCTTGTCTATGTCCACAGCAGAGACTTTCCCGCATATACTTCTATGGCCATTCCAAGATTTTTACTTTTTTTTTAAAAAAAACCCTTCAGCTTGTCTGTCATCTCTCAGCGGCCTTGCCTATTCAGGCAATTCACCACAGCTGCCATGACTAGCATTGTCCCTTGCTGTGGGAACTCTAATGGGGGCCCCTCCTCAAAAAAGATGAGCATGAAAGCTTTTATAGGATTAATTAGTAAACTGTCATCATCTCCTCCTCTAGCTATGACCAAATGAGCACAGGTAACCAGAGAATAATCCTTTGGGTTGAATGGTTAGTCAATAACCTGCTCTTATGCAAAGGATGGAGTAACTTTTATGGCTGCAGGTACCTAGGTAGCTGGCAGCATTTCCTACACTAACACAGAAAGGTAGCAAGTAATCAAAAAAAAGCACATATATTACCTGTGGCCTTTGTGGTCATCATAAGCTTCTGGGAATTCAGAGTGCGACTGGGAAAGGGCATTCCAGTTTCCTCCTCCTGAGAGCAGTTCTGCCGCAGGAACGATGTTGCCTCATAGCACACGTCCCTCTCGACCTGTACCTCTCCAATACCTTGACAGTGCAGGTAAGTGTCTAGCTCAGGTGTTCCATCCCAGGAGCTACAGCCTCCTATGTGGGTCCCTTGGTGCTCTGTCGGTAGAATCAGCTCACAGTCTCTGTCTTCAGGAATTATGGGAATGCGTTGACCCAGATCACATACACCCTTACAGCAGTTTGGCAAGGTGTCATCAGGAAGCGTGTACTGCACATTCACTGCATAGTCTTCTGTATAGCAACCACCACCTCCACTGCCACTGTTGCTACTACAGGCTACCTGCTTCTCTTCATAGAAGCAGCAGGGCAACCCCTCGTATTTTACCCCATCTGTCCTATGTAAGTGGTCTGAGTTAATACTGTACAAGCCTGGGGTGTTCCCTGACTGAGGTTCAATTCCTTGGCCACATGTCCCCCACAGTGGAGAGCTAAGGAACAGTGCACTACAGTCAGCTGTCCCATTGCTAGGCTCCAGGGCAGAGTGCTGGAATTCAAAGCAGCATGCGCATGCCTGCTCTGAAATCGACCCTGCTATCTCTGGATTTTTCCAGTTCCTTTTAACATCCAAGGCAGCACCAGAAGTGGCCTCAGGTCCTCCCTCTGAGGTAGTGCCATTTGGATCCCTGTGCTCTAGTGAGGAATTACTGCTATAGTTCATATCCATGCTGCAATTAGACAGTTGGTCCCCTGAGGAAGAAGCTGCCACAGGCCGGCAGTCAGCACCCACCATACTGTGACCATGAGCTGGAAGCTCGTCCTGGTGGGGGCCCTCCAAGAGAACAATTGCACCCCTGTTTGCACCACCGACCTCACCCGCTCGGCAAGGGCTCCTACTGCGGTAAACGTACGGGTCATAGTCACTGCTCAAAGAGCTGCGGAAGGTGGAGCAGCTCCCATAGACCCCTTGGTTACTGACTTCAGTGCAGTCAACCATGGAGTCACTGGAGGAGCAGTGGCACTGACCAGAACTGCTGCTGCTGCTATCACTCCCAGGGCAGTCAGCCAAATATCCACTGCACACTGAACGATGACCATGATAGCAGCTAAAGCTGGAGGTACTGCCACTCTCCAAGCGGGAGGAGGGCATTACGTGTACCACAGGAGGGAAAAGCATGCTGCTACCAGGCTGAAAGGCACGGGAAGGACCCTTTGAGGAAATGCCAGCTGGAAGCTGTCCATCTTGCTCAGGGTAACTAAGGCCTTGGAAGTAGTAGTGCTGATACATGGTCTCGTATCGGGAAAAGCACGCTGCTTTGGAAAAGTTGCGTCCACCAAACTTGGGTCTTCGGAAGTTGTGAGCTGGAGAGTAAGCCCTGTGCTCCAGGCTACAGTGATGTGTGTTTAAAGCATGGTCCAAATGAATAGGCTGATAACTGCGAATATATGCTGGGGACGGGGCTTGGTAGAGGCTCTGTTCACCGTGTCGCTCAACTGTCAGTAACGTGATGGGATTTCCATGAGGGTCCATGCTTGTCCGAGTGGGATACGCTGTTATCTGGCTTGCTCTGTGCACTCGGCCTGGGTAATGGACGGGCAGAATCACCCTCTGCTGCCGGCTGCGCGCTGGGTTGATGGATTCCAGACAGACTGGAGCTGCATTCCCCTTCTTCTGTTCTGAATGAGAGAAATAAGGATGGAGAAGTAGAAGTAGCAAGGAATGAAAGGAAATATACTTTATGCTAGAAAGAAGGATATTTTGTTTTCCATGGCATTACATTATGCACCAGTTTTTTACACAGAAGGAAATAAGAACCAAAAAAAAGTGAAAAGCATGTCCGGAAAACTTTGAAACACTCAAATATATTTGCTTAAAAAGCAAAATAAATTAATTTATTTCATATACTCTTTTCATCTATACAGAATCTGCTTACATCTTGCAGAGGCTGAGAGAGGCTGGAAGTCATTGCTCACATTTTCACTTTACACATTTTTACATAAACATGCAGCAACAGAAAACTTTAAGACAGAGGAAATGAAAGCAGGAAGAGAGCAAATAAGGGAAACCATGTTCCAAGTTACAACATCATGGAAAAATAAAAGCCCATACGTTGTTTTCTTTATAATTCCCGAAGGAAAACATATCCCTCTTCTCCATGTGTCCTTGCACTCAGGGCTGCACAACACTGCCCTCAGCTGGGCATCATCCACACCCCACGGTTATGCCAGGGGCACTCAGCTGTTCTCAAAGAGTTGGGGCTAACTGTATTTCTAGGGCTGTGTTACAATAAGGACTGAGAGCTCCATGGAGATTCACAAACAGGCACACTTTTTATTTCTTCTCCTAAGCTGTCTGAAATTAACAACACACCAGAGTATCCACACTGCAGCACTTACCTATGATGTTATGGCGGCAGTGAGGGCAGGTGTGATGCTGCAGCAGCCAAGGATCCACACATTTCTTGTGGAATCGGTGAGTGCAAGGAATGACACGCAGTTCCTACAGGAACAGATGAAGGACCATGAAAAAGTACTTCTTCCTAACAAGTGAATTTTTCACAGCTAGTTCCTAGTTTTTTCAACCTGGCTACTAAATTTGTAGTCTTGAAGTGCTAAGAATGAAAAAAATGGCATCAACACAGCCAAGAGCACAACAGCTGGTGCTCAGTTGTCTCTAAAAGAATAGCCTGCAGGCACCTTAGAACTCCATGCAGCTATAGGACATTTCTTTAGGACACTTTTGTAGTATGTCCCTATGACCCAACACCGTTAAGGCCATCACTGAAGTTTCCCTTAATATACTAAATGAACTTAAAAAAAAAAAAAAAGCAAGAGTAATGATGTACCTTTTCTACAATTATTCACAATGGAAAACACTCAGGGAAACGCAAAACCAACACAGTGTATATGATACTTTTTCTCTTGCCCAGGACTCTCATCCTATGAGAGCTATGATCTGTTTACAGGATTTCCTGAGCCTCATGGATATCTACCAGTTCAGAAACCTGCAAAAAAAAAAATCTTTCTTCCAAGTACTGCTCATGGCTCCCCATCAGCTTGTGTTTTCAATTTCTAACATGCTTTGGCAAGAAGTTCCACAGGGCTACTACCTCCTGGTGGAGAAACCCCACATGACACTGTATTCCCTCTGTCCCCAAGTAATCTAGTCTAAACAGTCCTTGCCCACTCAATCATTTATTTTTTTTACAGAAACCATTCAAAATATTTGATCATTTTGTGACTACCCTTTTCTGAAGCACTGTTGTTTCCATTCTGTATCCTTTGTGAAGTGAGGTCAGAAGTACACAGTACTCCAAGTGAGAACGTGACTAAACTTACACTGTGGTGTAATTATGTTTTCTGTTCAGTTCGCTAGACTTTCCCATCTCATTTCTAGGATCTGATTTGCCTTTTTAACTGCCACAAAGCACCAATTTGCTTTCACAAATGTATCTAAAGCATCAAGATCTTGTTCCTGAATAGCAATGCTCAGCTCCCAACCCATCCCTGATATATGTGAAGCTCTTCCCTATGTCTATCACTTCGTGCTGAAGTTCATGCCTGAATTTCCTCTCCAGTCAGTCTTGTACAGCCCTTTTTGAAGCCCTTGTATACCTTCATCCTTGCTACTCTGAATAATGTCCTATCAACTAAACGTGATTAACCTTCTATTTACACCTTGCACTACTCAAATATGCATCTGGTATTTTCTACTGCCTTAAAAATCATGACTCTTATGAACCATGCCAAAATAAAATGTCCTCACATAATCTTTCTAATGGAAAGATAGCTGTGAATATTGACTGCCTCTATTTTATTTATTTTAAGGAGCCCATTTTCTATTTTACACTTTCATTGGTTCCTCTGGGTAGAACTGTCATGGACAGCAAGCCCTGACATCAATACAGTGATGGTAACTAAGGAGTCAAAAAACTGTTCCTGAATGTTCTGACCTCCCTTCCTTCTCTTCCTCTTGTTTCCCAGCAGTGCTGTGTACTTGACATTTTTAAGACAGGGTGCCATCAAATCTTGAAAAGCAAAACCCTAAGGGTATCCCTTACCTCCAACAGAGATTGCATGCATCAACACCTTAGTGCATGACCTGTCAAAAATACCCAGAGAACCAACTGCTGAGGCAACCCTGACTTCTTTGTGACTTGTTCTTCAGAAATGAAAGAACATTGGAGGTAGCGACTTGCAAATGGGATCCCTCACCTCTCACTTTAAAGCATGGGTAATCTGGAGCTGCAGGATGCAGCTGAGGCCGAGTTGGCTGCTCAATGTGATCAGACTGACAAGCAGCACCACCTCACACAATACACCCAATAGCCAGCCATGTACCACAGTGCTAAAACCACCTACATTCCCAACCCGTGGTGAAGAAACATTTCATCCTTTACCTCCCCATCAATGTACTTCTCCAAGCAGATGGCACAGTCAGAGGTGGAGCTGCTACTAAGTGTATCCAGTGCTCCACAGTTACTTTCTCGGTGTCCCTTACTTTTGGATTTAAACTTCCTGGTCTCCATTTTCTCCAGTGCTTGCACTGCAAGCCTGTTCATAGAATTCTACATGAGAAGAAAAAAAAAAAAAAAAAGAAAAGAAAAAAGGAAAAAAAAAAAGCCAATGCTGCTGCGTAAGGGACTGGAGTGTAGTAGTAGAGAAACACCACCATATCTTACAGATCATGTCAGGCCCAACTGATGCATAATTTCTTAAATTTAACACAGAGAACACTAATTTGAATTCAGATCAGAAGCCTCATGAGAAGAATGTATGCCAAATGCAGAAGTAAGAATGATAAACTACTCTGAGTTAGAACTGGGTGAAGGTGCTGACAAATGGGATACACTGCAACTGCTCAATTGATAGGCATCAACTATTCAAGCCAACATATAGAACTTGGCCAGGAACATTTTTTTTTTAATGTCAGTATTGGTTATAATGCCCCAATATTCTATTACCACCATATTACCTGGAGCAATACTTGAGAAAGGGATTAAAATGAAATGTTATAAATCAGCTGTATCGTTTCCTCCAGGACAACCTCAAAGTATGTCACATGGAATTTCTCCTAATCAAACTTTTTACCTTGAAAACCTCTCCCATTTCAACAGATATTATCCTATTGAAAACATTTGCAATTTTTTTTCGATCCTCTCCACAATACAACAATAAGTCTGGAGTTTTTTAGAAGTATACTGGTGCTACTGATAACCTGTGAGCAACCAGAAATGTTCTTCCTTTCCAGTGGCTAAGTGGCTAAGTACTGCTTCTGTACTGTTTTCATTTCAGAATTTAACTGAACGAACATCATGCCTCAATGTAAATTTCCTTTAAAGACAGTTCCAAGTTCTTCCAAAGGCCTACATGCATTGATAAAACCACAGAGCTACCAAGATGGCTATTATAAGTCAGTATCCTGCATTTCCGGCAGAGCACATTGCGAGCCCATTTTAGGACAAAGTAAGAGAAGCTAACTTTCAGCATTCAGTCAATATCCCATTACTGCTCTTACCTGACTACGTCGCTGTTTCAGTTTGATCTTGACAAGAAGAATGAGGCAAACAAGAGACACAACCACAAAGAAGGCCAGGAAAATTCCCATGTCAAAGTACTCGGTGGGTTGCTTAAAAATTAAAACAGAAGTATTATTTTTCCTTCCTTTAGATTATACTCAAATCTGATGTATCTCTTTTAATTTCTCCAAGACTGTTGCTGGATGTACATAGTCAGAATGACAAAGGTCAAAGTACACATTGTTCTGTTCATTAACTGGGATGCTATGAGACAAAACCTGGGTTTCATGTGCCACTGCAAATGAACGGAATACACACAATGCCAATCATGAGATGTCAGATTTACAGTTTCTGAAAAATCCAGATTTTTTAACCTGAGTGAATCACACCAACAAAAATTTTTGTAGCTTATTGAGTTGCTTATGCATGTGAGTGACTGAAAATCAACACTGAAGTCTTCAAAAAATGGTCCACTTCTCAAATACATTTCTTAACAGAAGGATTCCATAAAAAAACCAAAGAAACAAAACAAACAAAAACAACAACAACAAAACAAAAAAACCCACCAAAGTGGTAACCAGGACATGGATGACCTCTAGCTTTGTTCTTCTGTGAACTCTATGTAGAAAGTGTTCGACAAAAGAAGTCTAGGAAAACTATTTTATATTACAATTACAAATATCAGATAAACTCATCATTAATCAAGATAATCTCAAAATTAATCCATGTTTAAAATACTACACAGAATTATTAGTTAACACAGGGCAAACTACCTTTCAAAACTGAACCACCAGGAGTGGGCAAGAAAATCAAGAAAAAGGAAAACTTCTATATAATTCAAAAGTATCCTCCTGAAAGACAGCAAATGCCACGTTGTGGATTCTATACTTACACCAGGCGCAGCTGCTTGTCCACAGTGCAGTTACTCAGTTTATTTAGGTCAACAAATTTCATATGTATTAATGCACATAAGGAGCATCAAAACACCTTCACCCTTGGTGCAGTGAGCAAGCCCTGCCTGCAGTGACAACAGCACAGTGACACCCAGAGAAAGGATCTGAAAGTCTCACCCGTGGGGGGCGATGCTGAATCCTGGCTCGTGCCACTTTCTGCTTGTTAACTATGTTCATTAGCTTGACAGCATCAGCACCTTTCACATACACCACTGGTCTCTTCAGAGGGTCCTCTGAGCCCTGGTTCAGCTAGAACAAAAGAAAAATAGTCTGTTCAAAAGGCATGTTTCAGGAAAACCACCTTCCTTCTGGACAACGCAGAGAATGGTAAAGAAATATGAATGTGGAATTGATTTCAAGCACTGACTGTTCTCTTCTAGCATAGACCTTTAGTTAAGTATTCCAGAGAACTAAACCTGAATTAATCTTTTGATTTATGCTGCCTTCTTTTTTTTTTTTTTAAATGGACCAAAACTAGTATTAAGGATAAGCAAATGCTACTTCTGAACAGCAGCTTTAACTTAGCTGCATTACATATCACTGCGTATATTAATACTATAATGTTAAACCTCACAATGTAGAAGAATAAAAATATGCACATTTTATCAATCTGCTATTCATCTGCTACATTTTATCAATCTTTCAATTTCAACATTGTTCACACAGAAATGTCTTCAGCTTTCTGAACAATCATATCAGAGTCCTGTCTTTCAGGCTCTTTGTACCTAGCCAAGTTAAGCTAGTAATTTCTGCTGTTTAACTCGACAAACCCATTCAAAGTTACTTGAGTTCTAGCAACCACTAAACCTGTTGATTGCAAGATGAGGGACCTCAAAGACTAAAGCATATGAGTCGACCACATAATTCACCCTGAATTATTTCATTCCTTCCATGAATTCATTCCTTCCAGGACCAGCTATATTTTGTCAAAAAGGCCAAATCACAGAATCAGAAAATAATGTGTGTGGGAAGGCACGTCATGAGCCCAACCTCCTGGTCAAGGCAGCATCAACTATGACATCAAACCAGGCTGCTCAGGGCTTTATCCAGTTAGATGCTGAAAACCTTCAAGTGTGGAGAATACGTAACTTCTCTGGCCAACAAATCCAGAACAACAATCTGCTAAATTACATACCAGATAGGGTAATAACTAGACAAGAGAATTGTTCTGTTAAAAAATGGCACCAACACAATAAATTCATATAGCTTATTCTGACTTACAAGCAAAATACTGGTATAGAGGCTAGTTGATACAAAACAAGCAATGCACTGACAAGCAGATGGAAATGGTACAGAGGAAAGGAATGAGATTGATAGGAATGTGAGCAAATAGAACAAGAGTACCTTATGGCTGAGATTAACATCTGCATTGTTGATAGCTACCTGTTAGTTCTGGCTAAACCATGCAGAAATTACCAGCTGACTGGTCTACCATCCTGATTAAAGGATCATGACTCTACTTAAAACTGACCAGATGATAATAACAGATTTAACTGAGACTTTTTAAAACTGATTCTTCCTAGCATTTGATGGATTTTCTAAGAACACTGATCAAACTACTTTTAAGGCAGGTGTCTTGTGATGAGCTAAAAACTAGCTGAAGTATCCAGGGATCCTATGTGTCTACAAGGCTTGCTGGCCTAGGGCCAAATCAAATCACTGCCCTTCCATTCCCACACACATACTCTCTCTCTCATGATTTCTTGTCTAAGAAAGAATTCACCCAATTCCTCAGTCACTTTTGCACATTGTCAGACTCTTGCTAAACATGATGCTCTGGTGCTCTTACTCCTCTTCAAATATGAAAAAGTAAAACTAAGAAACAAGTCAGACTTCAGAGAGCATTTCTAAAAATAAGTTTCATTCTTAATTTACAGCAGAAGATAGTCAGATCAATGTGAATAAACCCCACAAAATCTGTAGGTAAAATGCTTTCATTCGGCACCTACCAAATTACCTGAGGACAATTCTTCTGATCAGGCCTGCCTCCAATTTCTGTTCATTGACTGGCAGGAGGAATTGCCTTTCATAATATTCCCCTCCTCCCTTTCAAAGCAATCTCCCTTATTTGTTCTAGTGCTTGGTAAAAAGCGTACCTGAGAAAACTTCCTAAATAGCTCACCGCAGTGTCTTAGGATATTTCCATTTGAACCAAAGATATTCCGGATTAACTCATGTCAGTTTTTCCTCCACTGTTGTCTGTCATTGTTCTCCACAATTCCATTGTGAGTGCCAAAATCGTACTTAAAGACAAATTACTTAGCACCCTTGATGTCAAGGGTTCTGAAGACTTTAGATGAGAATCAAAATCCATTACAAACAGTCATCCAGAGCAGCATCAGAACAGAGCCAATCCAGTAACTGTTACTTTTAGAGTATGAAAGCTACATCCAGTCATTCCTCTCCTGGCTGCCAGTGTTTCCACAGGCTACTGCTCTGTCATCTTACACAGCCTACTTTGACAGCTACTGCTCTAAGCCACTAACCTTCCATTTTATGAATACTCAAACATCCACTAGACTAATCTCCCAGCTCTTGGGGACAGATGCACTCGGTTTATTCTTTATAATCAAGCAAGGAAAGCTGTTGTTGTTAGAGGGAAAAGAGCACGAGACAGTAACTCAGCTTCCCAAGTCCAGAGCAAGGCGGCTGAAAGTAACCAGAAGCTGTAACACAGAGTTAAAAAATACAAAAAGACAGATCACATCTTTGTGAACATATTTTCCCTGTGTAGAAAAGGGGAAAAAATATGCCTGTGAATGTTTTCAAGATCGAGGCTGCAACTTTGATGCCCATGCAGACCACAGTACTCAAAAGCATCCACTGCAGAGGGTCTTCTGCATTCCTTTGTCCAACAGATGCTCATTTCAGAATTAAAACCATCTTTTTTAATGTAAACATTGATGAGCTCTCTTTTCCCTCAGGAAATACAGGCTGCACTTAAAAACCTTCAGCTCCTCTTGCTTCTGCTATAACAGAAACAGCAGCTTTGTTTCAAGACAAAACAGAACTAAACCAAATGCAGACTATTTTTGTGCTTATGTTTCTTCGCTGAAATAACTCAGAATTGGCTGAAGTATGTTGAAGCCTTTCATAGGGCTATTACCTCACCCACTTCAAATAAAAAGATGAAAGTTATAACAAGACTTGGAAAAAGAAGAAAAACCCTGCTTGTCCACAAAATACATAGGCAGCAATCATCAGCTGTAAATGAGAAAGAAATGGTTATAAGTTTTAAAAATAAACTTTTTTACAATCAGGTTTGAAAGTCATTTCGCAATCTCAAAAATAGCAGCTGTTCAACGACACTATTGATCACAGGCTGGATAGAGCCAAAGATCCCATGTTTTGTATGCAGAGCTGGGCAAAGAAAACCTCCTTGATTACATAATGGGCCACAAAAAATTTGCTTCCATCCTCTTTCAAACCTGTAATCCCAGACCTAGATACTGGATTCTAGCAAAAGCTGGAAGAAAAATCTAACTCCCCAAAGTTTTCCTTTTCTGTCAGGTTCCCAACACCTGCATCGCTGCCTGCCTGACATTGCTTCGTACCTGATCAATGGCATCTGGGTTTTCAGAAACATCAAAGATGACCGCTGTGGCTCCTCGCTGTACTGCTCGTTTTGCCTGCAATAAGAAAGACAGCATCCTCAGTCCCACCCCAAAAGATAACTTCTTAACTCAAAAATTACTCCCTCTCCTCATCTCCAGATAGAAAACTTAACATTTTGTGTTTCTGTGTAGTTAAAACAAATGACAGAACAATTACAAACACAGGAGTTCCTGAACCAGCATGGAACGTCGTTAAACTTCACTAAAGCTTCTGCAGTCTCTCTGCTCCTTCCTTCTCAAACTCCTCTTTCAACAACCTTTTAAAGAAATTCAAAGGAGATTTAGACCCTCAAAAGACTTTAAATACAAGAATTTGTTTAAAAATTATGTTCTTTTCCCTCCATGTTACTTGGAAGTGCCATTAAAAACAACCTTCCTATGCCTTGCTGTGGAAACAAACTCACTAGTGTAGAAAATTAAGGTGGACCAGGTTCTTCATACTTTTTCAGTGTCATTCTCACAAACTCGCATATCACAATCTTTGCAAAATGTGCCTCAGAGAATACTGCTTTTCCCGACCATCAGAGATCAGAACTGTTGCATACGCTTCCTATGCTGATAAGATCAGACCTATGTAAGTGCACAGCTTTTCATCAAATACACTCCAAACCTGGAGTTACCAAGAGAAGGCATTAGAAAATACTAAACTCCTCTGGGATAGAGAAAACAGTATTTTAACCACTGAGGCTAATACAGGGTTTTTAACCTGTTTCTGCCACTGTGCCTCTGTATGTACTATTCAAATGTTGCTCAATGGCTCCACAAAGCAGACATTCCTGGTAACTTTTCAAAACCCTACTGCCTTTATGGACAGAGAATGCAAGAAACTATTTCTCCAAGCAGTGACAGCTTGATCACCATCACAGTACTAAACAAGAAGGCACTGACCCTCCACAAAGACTACCAGAACCTGAACTTACACAGTGAGATGTAAGAGAAACCAATAAAAGTGATACACTACCAAATATTACTCAGCATTTTCTAGGAAAAATGCTGGCCAGTACAGGGAAGTTGGTTTGAATGCAGGTCACTTTCTTTGCTCTATTCTCATATTTAGTTTTTATTTTAAATCAACAAGGCCCATCAGGCAGCACATGAGGGAAACCAACTCCCAGATGGGATTTTTCTCAGCCCACCAGGTATTTGTCCCCTTTGAAGTCGGCACACCTGGTTAATGACTAAGAACTGTTGGGGAGGAAGAGTTAAAAGGAATCTACCACCCATTTCTCTGTTGCAGTAGCCCTGAGGTGAAGGCTCATCCAGGTTTCCCTAGAAGGCATCCCTTACAGATGCACATTGCTTACAGAACTGTTCAGGCTATTTAGATTGTTTTTTCAGGGTGATCAGTCAACAAGCAAGGCCCCTTGATCTCTGAAGAGATTTTTAAAGAGATTTTGCAGATCAGCGCTGAGAAAAACTCCTTAATTGCATGAATACACTGAACGAACAGCAAGTTTCCACCGCCAGATGTTAAGAGATGAAAAGCACCGAGTCAAAAAAATCGTGCTGCAGAGGTTAACAGCAAACGGGGGTGACCCGTCCGGCCGTCCTGCCAACTGCAGCGCTCGTTTCACTGTGGCCAAGCGCAGCTCACAGCCCGAGCCCTGCGAGGCTCCGGCCGCCTTGCCCCGCACCTCCCGCTCGTCGCTCTGAGGGGCCGGCGGCCACGCACAGCGCCCCCCTGCGGCCGCAGCGCCCCCGCGGGCACCGCCCCGTCCCGTCTCGGAAGCGCCGCCTGTCCCCAGCCACGGCGAGGAGAGAAAGGGGCTGGCGGCTGCGGGGAGAACGGGGAAACGCGGAGGTGTTACTCCTTGCTGCGGTTAAATCCCAATACCCAAGGAAAGACGGGGCGTTCGCTCCTGAGAAACTTCCTGGGCTCCGCCGGAGGCACTGGGGAGCCTGACCCTCTCTGCGCAAGGCCCCAGGTTCTAAAGAGCCATGTCCGTACTCGGGTGCCGAGGCGCTCCCGCCGCCCCGAGCACCCCAGGGCACAGCCCGGCTGCCATGGCCCGCAAGGGGCGCTGGGCGCCAGCCCTCTCCAACGGGCTCGAAGCTCCGGCTCCGCGGCTTGATCGCCACCCGTCCCGCCAGGTTCCGCTGGCCAGAGATCAGAGCGCAGCTGCCTCCGCCCGCCGCCAGCTCGGCCTGAAAACCGGGCACTGGAGGGAAGTAAAGCCGTGCGAGCAGGAGGGAGCCCGAGCGGGAACACTTTTGTTTGCTGGGCACCTGTGAGTGGGGCTCCGGGACAACTTGAAACACCTGCCGGCCACTGCGGCCCTCGTTCCGCATCCCTAAAATACCGCAGGATAATTAGAGTCAAAACGTCTTTGAAAATACCCTGTCCACTGCTCAGTAATCAGGGCAGCTCAAAATAACACAGCAATGTTAAGTCCCACTTAAAATAACACCAGTCTGTAATAGGCACGTGATTTTTTTTCTTTTTGGGCTAGCAAGCCCAAAGGACTCCCTCAAATCATTTTTCTAAGCAAAGTGACCAAACCTATATCAAAAATAAACACAAGCTGAATGAGGGGAAAAAAGAAGCTAATACAGTACATGCTTTACCTTTACATTTACAATAGTTGTCGCAAACAGACATTTCCACAATCCAATTTCCAGGCATTTGCCAGGCCTCCTTCTGTGATTATCTTCTGTGGCTTAAAATAAATGACTATCACTATGTATCACTATACTTCTCTTTTGTAAAGAGTAATAGAAAACAAACAAACCAAAAAAAATGGCAATTGCACTTCTCATAATTCAAGTGATCACTTTGTTCAAAGTGACAACCTCCCAGTCCATCTCTGCATTCAGAGTCTGCAGTTAATGCTACTACAGAGCAATGGACATTACCAATAAACTGCACATTAAATACTGTCTCAGATTAAAATCTGGCAGAATTTGCTAGGCCTTGTAATCTAGGTAAGGAAATGCACGTGACAGAAGTGCAGAAAAAAAAAAAAAACAAACCTCTCCACATCTCCAGGCCTGAGGAATTTTAACTTATTACCTCAAAGAACTCCAGAAAGATTTTAAGAGCTCTGCACTACCTCCCAGGCCAGGCAAATACAGTAAGGTAGTAACAACTACAATACAATACAATAAGGAAGTAACAACTTCCTTGATGAGGCAAACTTTCATCCCAAGAGACCAGATAATTATTAAACAGGTGCACTGTTCCTCTCAAGTCAGGTAGGACAGCAAGAATCAAAACATGAAGAAGTTCAGCTCCTTCCTGACATCTTGGAGGAGTGTACGCATCCTTGCACATATGAATATGGCAAGCATCTCCTCCTCTGCTTTCTAGTATGGTCTCATTCCAATTGATGTCTCAGTTAGTAAGCAACAGTGGAGAAACCATCATAAGAAAAGCTGGTTAACAAGGTTCCCCTTTAAGAGAAAAATCATACCAACACCACTAGCTTTTATTCATTACCTTTACTTCTTTGCCAGAATTAGAATTTCCTGACAATATTCAATAGTATTTGCACCTGAGGACATGACACTTTAATGGATTGCAGAGAGTGAATAAATTACAGATGAGAGGAAGACCAAGGCTTGAACCATGGGTGGGGAGATCAAAGTTCATTAAACGCTGTAAGTTCTGCCATTTACATCAACACAGGCACTGAGGCATTACACATCTATTAAGAGAGTACCTTCTGTTGAAAATGGCTATTGGTAGAGCCAGATTACTACTTACAAATAAACACTTTTTAAAGTTAACATCCTAGATAATACTGATGGACTGAAGGGAGAAAAGGATGCTTTAGAAGTATTGGCTGCCTGTGTAAACCACAGATACGCCCTGCTGTTCTAAAATTATGTTCTCATAAATGTATTTGCATTAAAAGCTACCTATCTGTCTTCCTGGATTTGTTGAATTGTTCAGCCAATTCTGGTTATCTTCTTGGAACTTAGCACACTCTAGTTAACAAATATTAAATGTAATTATGGTATGTGCTACATGAGCAAGTTTATTTATTTCCTGGGTTAAGAAAATCATAAAGATAGGGAAGAGAAGGTTGGGCAATGGTCTAAGGAATAACCAGTACAGATGCCAGTAAACTCCTTTTAGCAAACTATTCCATCACATGTCAGCATTATTAGCTGGCCCTCCAAAATGGTCAAGATGGGGAGCACAAGAGTAAGGATTCAGTACACAGAAAAGAGTCCTATGGATCCCAAAGGCAAAACACTTTCAGTCAGAACTAAGGGAAACAGCACAGCTCCAACGGGTGTAACAATGGCTTTTTCCTCCTGCCATTCCTTTTTTCAGTACATCCTCTTGCCATTCCTTTTTTCAGTACATCTTGGGTTTTGGGGCAGAATATACGGTATTATTCTAAATCAGTGCAGGGACTGTTGAACAGAGTAGTCAATCAATTGGTTTGCACATCCTTATTTAGCTGAAAACTGAGCCAGCCTGAATTTCCTCTGTCAGATTTTGAGTGTTTTTTTCCCTCTCAGTTTCTCTATGAACTAATAATTATTGAACTCGAGGCATACTTTCTGGATATCCCCATCCCATCAGATCCAACAGTCTATGTCAGGTCTCTCTACATCGTGGAGTCAGTGGTCATTAATCTGACAAAGGAGTGGGATTATGCAAGTGGTGTTAAGTGGAACGTTTTTCATAGCTGATTCTATCATCAGCTGTCTTCTGGCCCTTTGAAATCAGAGAAGTCAGCCTCTCACATAGCGTACTGGTAACATATGACCAACACTCGGTGACATGCAACTTGTATACTCCAAGGAACAAAATTTTCAATGAAAAGGTGCAGTGTCTTGCTTTATTACTCTGGAAAAACAGTTCAAGGATTTCAACAATCTTGACTTCTAGGCAATACAGCTAAAGGAATTTCTGTCTGCAATATTTCACCAAAATAAATGATTAATATAGCAATTCAGTGGTCTTGGTCTTCTCTTGAGCAGACTCAAAAGTGACAAAGTCTGTTGCAATATATTTTAGCGGTCACAAATCAATTGATTTGCACCTGTTTTCTCCATATCAAGATCAAGTGAAACCACAAAGATATAGACAATATTACTGAGGTATGATACAGAATATAAAGTATTGGTTTCTAGAATACCGGCTTTTCTAGTACAGGTTTGCTGTAGTTGTGTGGTTAAACTATGACACCTCTGCAGACTTGTCTTTTTTTTTTTTTTTATATTAGCAGAGGACAACTTTGGTGCTGAAATAAGCATTAGGAGCCTACCTTATCAGGGTTTAACTTTCTGCAGTTTTGAGAAATCCTCAGTTAAGTATGAACAAACCCAGGAAGTTCTAATGATGAGGAGACCACCGGTTCTTACATAAATGTGTGATGAATCTGCAGGTTGGGACAAGCAGATGTTGCCACTGCCAGTTTGTCATTCCAGTCAGCTGAATACTATTCTGACCCTGATGGTCTCAAAGCCCTAAACTTCCCCAGGAGACAGGAATACCTGAAACAACCCTATTAAAACAAGCAGTGGGTATGAACTGCACTCCCACTCTGTGGATGGCAGCATTAGATTTTCAGTATGGCAGAAATGGCATCACATGAAGCTGGGCAATAAAATTCAAACCTGCTCATCATTAAGAACCTTGCATAAAACCCACAGCATTGTGCAAATACACCTTTTCTTTACAACTGTGAAAATGCAAAAAACTCTGTTTATCTCAGAGCTACACAGAATACAGACAACAACGTCTGAACGATACAGGCACCCTCCCTCTCTTTTCTCCCCCCCCACACTGCTACCAGACTCAGTCAATCACAAAAAATACCTTGTCCCTAGAAGCAACACTGGAGCTAGCAAGCCAGGCCACAGGCCAATTCTGCAGGGCAGAGGAGGAGGAGAAAAGGACAGCCATCTACTTTGCAAACAGCAGAAGTTACAAATTAACCAACTGATGCTTCAGACCTGTTAATGTACAATTCCGTGGTAACTCCAGAAACTCAGTTAAGCCAAGCATAAACAGGACGCCATTTCAAAGTATAGGAGTGTGAAGCAGCATTTTTAAATTTAAAAGCACAATCATAATTTAAAACCAATGTACCTTTCTGTAAAAAAAAAAAAANAAAAAAAAAAAAAAAAAAATCACCTCATGCAATACATAATCACAGAAACAATATACAAACCAGTGTGATTCATACCACTCAGTACTGAGAGGCTCTCAGGCAGTTAAAAAGAACAAGAAAACTAAAGTCTCTCTTTTCTGGGGTTAAGGAGAAACACTGAGTCTAGACTAAGTAAAAACAGTAAGAAAAAGACATTTATTTAATGCTGAACACAGCAAAGCCTGCGGGTTGCACATCTCTTAAGATACATTTCAGAGTCATGAGACTGCACTCCCAAACCCCTGACCTCTGCTACCACAGCCCATTTTGCAGGCCAGTAGTCTTGTTGCTATGACAAGGCACAGTCACAGAGAGAAGGGTGAACACTGGAAGAGATCAAAGGAGGGGACTGGGGTCTTGAACTAGATTACCTATTCACAGAGAACCTAGCACACTCAGCAAGAACTGGGTGGCTGCATTCACAACAATTGATGGTTAAATAGAAATGCAGGTATTTCTTATAACCCTTCAAGCTTTTCCCAGAACTTCTATATACTGTTACCTTTGAAATATAATGGTCACATGATGAGCATATTTTAGAAATTATGTACTAAACATGTACCATATCATATGCTATAAAATACCACTACAGCCAACCCAGATAATTCTTAACCTTTTCACTGCAGGTGTACTCAAAGTAGATTAATAGAAACAACAAACTAGACCTAAGATAATTGTGTAAATATACATGCAAGCATGTTGTGGTGCTGAGAGAATAAAAAACAGAGATATAAGAAAGCATTGGAGGAGTTCTAAATTAAAGAAACTATTAACGCAGACCACTATAAAAAGCCATCCCTACAGTACCCAAGCTGTGTAAAAAGAATGTACTGAAGTTCCTCCTATAGGCATGTGCTCTAATACAATACTAACCTTAGAATTATAAACTGGTATTTATCTACATCAAATGGGAAAACAAAGAATTGTAAGAATTGTCTTGTATTTAGAAAGAGAAATGGCAAAACTTTCAAAAATTGTAAGAAAGAACTCCATCTAACCTCAGTCAATTTAATGGGGAATGCTTAGCATCACCTGTCTTGCTTAGCCTCACCCTCAGGTAGCTGACCTTCATCAGTAGCTTGGTATCAACTGTGAACAAGGACATTTTAGAGATAACACATGTGAGATGATGAAAGAATAAATCCATATCTCAGTAGTGACGGAAAATGCAGTGCTCTTTGCAGGGTTATTAAGTGCCTGCATGCAATCCCTAACACTATGTTCAGATAGACATGATATATACCAAGGTGAATTGAGAAGCAAAGGTATTTTCACTTGTACACATATCAAAGTGTTGCAGTCCATTCCCTTCGAGGTGCTGTCCTCTTTGTCAGGGATGAGCATCTGTATCCAAGACTACAGAAAGGCTTGTAACCCCTAGTAAGGGACTTCAATATTTCTGAATGAACAAAAAAGCATGTAAGATTCCCTTGGAATCCAGTAGGATGCTGCTGATTCTGTGAGATCCTCCCTCTCTACTACTAGAATCAGCTTGGGTAATAAGTTCAATAGTAAAAATCTGCATGGTGAGCCAGTATTCCAGTTTAGCTAGCAACTTTCCATGTTCGTGGCTGGCTAATACAGGATGATACAGCCCTTCTTCCAAACAGTTATCTTTGGTTTTGGATTAGTTTAGTTTCAAGGTCCCAAACTGTGGTGGGCCCTTGTCGTTAATTTGTTGACTCTGATTAAAAAAAAAAAAAA
>WEKY01056107.1:139657-157374 GCA_013390045.1 Picathartes gymnocephalus
TAAAAAAGGAAAAAGATAAAAAGAAGGGGAAAACAAAAATGAAGAAGGTGGAAGATTTTTGTTACAAAGGGAAACTGGAAACTTCTCTCCACGCAAGCAGAGACATGGCTCTATTGCAGAGGCCTCGGGGCAAGGATTAAAGAAAAACAAAATAGAAACCCTTCTATCTCTAATTAGGGTCTTCATTTGCCAAAGAGCCATTCCACAGCGGGAGGAATTACATTCAAGCCGTTGCTTGGATAACGTCTCCCAGCAGGTTGGCTCCTCAGAACAGGCTACCCCGAGCCAACAATTTCTGGTTACTTGGAGGCAAGCAGCCTGCATATTGTTTTAACTGGCCTGGCTTTTACAGCTAGTTTTGCTGAAGAACAATCTTCTATTCAGAATGCAGAGATAAAAGCTTCACTTGTTTTGAATTTGTCGCCAGTTTCTTTATCCCTTTCTTTTTTTAAACATGGGAATTATAGGTTCTGGAGATTGCATTATTTCCCTTGTAGACTTCAATGTTTTTCTCCCTCTAGCCACTTGATTCTTTGCCAGTGAAGGCTGCTGTCTGGAGTCCAGCCATTCATCAGCCCCTACCTCATCATTAACACTGTGGTGCTGGCGGTCACAGCTCATTGCTGGCGACAGGAAATCCTAACTTGCAAGAGGTTAACCACAGCCCATAAACAGTCAGACTGGCTCATTAGTCCCTTACACTCAGCTGAAGCGACACTCTGGGAGTTTCAACACTGTTCATGGACCTGAAGTCAATGGATTCTGTGCTCTTTGCAAATGTCTCCTCCCTCCCACCCACTTAAAAGCTAACTATTTGGTTCCTCAGGGCTAAGGCCCATCTCTCTTCCTGTCCCAAAGGGATGAAGTTATTTGAGTATTTTGAAAAATTACATGTCTGTGAAATATTCTCTTGGTTTACCAATTGAACAAAACACCAGTGGGTCAAGAACTGAGACATTAATGCCCTAGAATACATACATTCTTCTGATATTTTTTTTAATGGTTTCTGTGAGAGTTTCATATCCCTCCTGAAGAGTTCTGAGGCCGCAGCAGTGCAAACACTAATAATACATAATTAATCTGTATTACCTAATTCATGTCACAAGTATGTCCAACTCTAATGTTCAAAAACTAACCTGCTAGAATTGCAAGTAGCTTGGTCAGTACTCCCTACATTGACTAAAAAGCACTTCCTACTCATTTTGAGTTCACGGTATGATCACTTGTTTCATTTGGAGTAATTTCCTTGAACTCAGTACAAGTGTTAAATCATCATGTTATCCAAAACCGCACTTCTAGATATCACCTGGTCATCAAAAAATAAAATGTTTAGAGCAGAAAAACATGTTCTGGCAAATTACCTCAAAGCAGTAGGATATGAAGCACAATTTGTGTAATATTTTTTTCTCTTTACTTCCATTCAGTCCTGTGAAAATCACTGCAAAACCTTCCCACTTTATGTCTGCAATGTCTTAGGATCCAGCTTTTTACCACTGCCAATTGTATCTGCCCAACTTTTATTCTGAATATTGGAGTCCCTCTGATGCAGCTCTGGTTACATTCCGAAGTTCTCCAATTTCTTTCAAAGCCTTCTGTCTCCTAGTGCACCAAAATTAGGCATGTCACTCATCTGTGAAGTCCTAAATAATTTCATTCCCTGCCTCCATATCTGCTCCTTATTTTCTTCACTTTCTGGTCCATTTATCTGATTCTGCTTGCCAGCCTTCTTTTGTGCTCATTTCTATACTCCATCACAGCAGCACTTACTTTCTCTCACTTTTCTGTTTCAAACTCCTTTCTACACTTCTTCCAGCATGTTTGCCACTATGCATTTCTCCTGTTAGAGAAACAGGTAGATTCTGCATGTAAAACAAAAACAACTTTCAGTGTTTGAAAGGCTTACAAGGCACATAGAATAATGAGGGTACAAAAACTTAAGAGACATGAAGCATTTACATAGTAGTGGTAGTAGTAGTATGTGGAGCATGCCTTAAATAATTGTTCCTTAGTCTCTACTCAGCCTTGACTTCCATTAATTTCACTGGGAGATTTGACTGAGCTGAACTCCAGCAACACATGCAGTGCAACAACAGCTGCTTCTTTAGCTTAAGGGAGAAGCAGCTGTGTTCCACAGTTGGTTAGAAAGGAGGGAAGATGGTGGTGGGGACTGCTAAGGACTCAACTCCAAAAGTGGGTATTTATTTAAAGTAATCAATCCGACAATGGCAAATCTAAGGAGTGCCCAGAGGGAGAAACACAAGAGAGAGCCTTTGTTCATGAATAGCTGATGCTTTTCCTAACTGTGCAGGGAACATGGAAAGAAACTTAATAAAATAATACAGTAGCAGATTGCTGGCACTAGTTACCAATGGAAAGAGCTCACCACTACCATGAATGAAACCTGACAGAGCTGCTACTTCTGAACTGCATAACCTGATTCAGCCCTTATTTGTCCAGTCCTTTGAGCTCTCCCCTCTTTGGCTTTGATCCATTTTTTTTTCCTTCTGCATCTTTCACCATATTATCCATACACAAACCCTTCCTCTCTCCACATTTCACATGGCTTGCTTGTCAGTTTTCTTTCCTGTGCTTAACCTCTCCCTTCTCTCCTCAAAGGGACTGCAGAAATTACAGTAGAAAGTAGTGATGGAATGAGAGGATTTAAATCATACATGAGAAAGATACTTAGAAACTCAAGATTTCAGTTATAATCATGACACTGCTGTTTCATGCAGTGGCCACATGTTCTAACACTCTTAGATGCCGCTTTTCTTCTTTTTTTCTTTCCCATTCAAATCCCCTTCTTCATCTGTTAAAATAGGCTTGTTATTAAGAGTATGGTCTGTGGGGGATGAAGAGGCAAGGAGATGGGAAGCAGAAATACACTGAGCTTTGGGCAAAAGCATTTTGTTCTATGTGATTTTTTTTTTTTTCTTCAAAAATATACACTTGTTCCTTGTCTTTCTGTCTGCCATTACAAAAAGCCATCTTCTTCCTGAAAAAAACATGTATTATCTCCTCTTCTGATCTCATCTATGCAATTTTGTTAGAACTCTAGAAATCATTGTGTCTATATGGTGCAGAGGTCTGAGCACACTGCTAGCACAGGAGAAGTAATAAAAATAAATGTCAAAACATAAATGACATCAAAAGAATTTGCACAAGTAGCAGTGTCACTTCAGATATCATTTTAAAAGATGTTTTATGGTTGTTTAAAATGGATGTTAACATTTCAGGTGTCTTAGACATTATAAATGGCGATGAAGTGGGGAATAACAAGAAACAATCATTATGATATTACAGCACTAAAGATGTTCTTTGGTGCTTCAGGAAAATTATCATTTTCTCTTTCTCAGTATATTCTTTAGAACAAATACAGTAAAGACAAACACAAACACAGCAGGGATTACAACTGGTCCCCAAATTGTGGAATAGATCCCATAAGTGGAATGTCAACTACTTTAATGGATGTAAGAAGTTCTCCTGAAGTGACAGTATTTCCTCCTCCATGCAGCATAAGACTCATCACAGGGTGCCTTACTGCAGCTGTCACTACCAGTTGAAAGTATCTCAACAAGCAAAGTTTTGGAAACATTGACCAATGTCTCTCATTAATTTTATATCTTAATCTATGGCATAGTTCAGTCCTAATTTCTGAACAAGTTTACCATGGAAGAGCATTTGCCTAAATTCAGTATGCATTTCTACAACTGAACCAAATCCATTTCTACAGGAAATTATCCAAACTGTACATAAAACTATTAATGTTATAAAGAAACAAAAGGTATACTTATACTGTCAGCAATTCCAATTTGAACACATACCTGATTGCTTAATTTAGGCTATTAATATAAAGGTGTAAGTTGCTTTTATTTAATTTGCCTTTTTTTATTAGTTTTAGTAGCTCTGAAAGAAAAAGATTAAAATGGACTCCTCACAGGCCTTCTTGTTCCTCAAGTCTTAGAACAGATCTCTATTCAGGAACTAAACTACCAACATAGCGCCATAAGTTCTCATTTGATTACCTTATAAGAATTTTTATACCTAAACTAAATTAGACAAAAGGTTAGGAATCACAGTTCAACTGTTTACTGTACTTTCAAGTTATGATGATTTTGGCCCCAGCCTAACTAGTATAATAATAATGATGACATGGCAAAACAAGAGATTCTTCCAGTTGGTATTTGTGTAAATTTTTGTAAATAAGCTCTTAACAGACAGAAGTTAATGGATATTGGAAGAACTGCTAGGAATTTACTCATGTTACAGATTTCTTTCATCTGAAGAAAACAGGAAGCTGTAGTAGCAGGGACATCCTCTCTTTGTTAGGTTATATTCAGATGCACATCCTCAAATATATATACCTTAATAGAAGAGCAGTCCCTGGAAGAGAAAGAAGAACAAAATCCTTTCTTGTGGACTTTCGATCCTGCAGAAAGGGAAGAAGTGCTACTTTTAAACAAATTTTCAGCATTTTCTCACTATCCTGTACTGAAATAAAAACCAATGGTATTCCTGGATTCTGTTTCCCAGTTTTGACAGATGTAATTAGCTTTAAAAATTACTGGGGTGGGGGAAGAACAGGGGTCTGCATATTGGAGAGCACAGGACACATGGAAGTA
Source organism: Picathartes gymnocephalus (assembly GCA_013390045.1). NCBI lineage: Eukaryota > Metazoa > Chordata > Aves > Passeriformes > Picathartidae > Picathartes > Picathartes gymnocephalus. The sequence goes on from WEKY01056107.1 coordinate 144,280, forward strand.
CAGGGCCATGACAGTAGAGTGGATCCCAGAATCCCAGAGTGGTCTGGGTTGGAAGGGACCTTAAAGAGCACCCAGTTTCAAGTCCCCAGCCCTGCCAAGATGCAGGCAGGCAATCAGTATTGCAGGCAACCCTGCTTTTCCCTTCCTCCAGCACAGTGCCACTGCTGGAGCAGTGAAGGAGTCTCATTGTGCTGTGTGCAGAGAGGAGGCAGGAATTCCAGGAGGGGAAAGGTTCCCTTTGAAGCACATGGCACGAAGAGCTTCCCAGTGACCATGGCAACAGCTCAGTGGGTTCCCAGCCTGAGAACCAAGTTACTAGAGCCATGCCTCAAAAACAAAAAAAGTCTGAAAGAAGGAGAGAGGGGGAGGTGGGGTCTGGGGTATGGGGGAGAGAAGCTGAAGCAAAATTAGCCTGGCAGAAACTGAGCGGCTCCCTGGTAGGCAAATCCAGCCAATAATGCTGGTCGGGTTCACGGGGTTTCCTTTTCATTTCCAAAAGCTTTCTTCTTCCTCTGTCATTCCCCTTCTAGCCCTATTCAGGAGCTCATAAGATCAGTAAAACCCAGGCCTTTGCTTTGCCTGCATGCAGCATGGCCTCAAACAGGGCTGCACTGTGATCAAAGGTAATGGTAAAACACAGCTGCCACACACACTCTTTGCCTCTACCAAGGCCCAGTTTTCACAGGCACTCTTAACAGCAGAGACATTTTTTAAACACTTTCATTTCCATTACTTCATACAAAGAAGGATGAGCAATGACTGAGAAGGATGAGTAATTACAAAATCACTATGAATTACAAATCAATATGAAAATTACAAAATTAATATGAAAATGAACACATTAAATTCTGTATAGCTGTGGATAAACAAGTAGAGTGGAACTTCTAAAAACACAGACCAGAGTTTTACTAACATCAAAACAAAACCCAAAAAGTCTGAAACAAACAAACAAAAACACCACCCCTAAATCAAAAAAGACCTCAACAACCAAAACCAACAATAAGAATAAAACCATACAACTTTTTACCAGATTCATCTGTCATGCAATTTACCTCTACAAACAGCTTTTAACTAGTCTACATTCTGCTTCACCATATGCCAAACATTCAACAATATCACCTCTATGATGCCCCACCTTGGGGGCAGCTTTAATCAAACTTAATGAGGAACAAACAGTAGGTTTTCACTCCTTGATTTCTTCCTCCTTCTCTAAATGGAAAAAGTTCCCTTTCCTTCCCCTGTTCAATATCAGGCCTCCCCCATTTTCTTTTCCTTTCTTCCCCTTTCCCTACTCCTTTCTTTTTCCTCTTCCTTTTCCTTCTATTTTTCCTCCTCTCTTTCCCTCCCTACTTTCTGCTCCTCTCCCTCTCCTATTTCTTTCCCTTTTACATTTTGTTTTAAGTCAGCTGCCAAATCCTAAAAATAACCAGAAGAAGACACATACACACATGCAGCAAGTTTGATATTTACAAAAATAATTTACAGGCCACACTGAATTCTCAAATAGCAATTTGTACCAAATTGCATGGAAACTGAACTTTTCAGAGACCCAGACAATCGCAACACAACTTGTTCTTGCTGGTAAGATAACCAGGCTGACTTAACTGACAGACTTGAAAGGAAGCTCAGGGCTGAAGCTCCTGCTGCTATCTCCACTCAACAATATTCCAAGAATACTGAGAAGTCCTTCTAAATCTAAATTCTAACTTGAGCATAGTGAGAACTGAGCAGAAGGGTTGCAAACAAAAGATGGAGAGGAGAAACTACAGCAGAGAGCATGAAACAGGGAAGAAATATTTCAGGAAAAGAGAATAAATAGAGAAAATACAGAACAATGAAACACAGTGCAGTATTGACTAGAACCTTGGCCAGTCTTTTTTCACCTGTTGAAACTGCCACATATAAACTGACACACATGGAACTCTATGCCCAAATTCTCTGCGCACACCCTATGCCACATCACCATCTTCATGCATCAAAGTAGATGCTACAGAGCTCCTGAAGCAAAGCCAGTCTGCTGTTCAGCAGGCCAAGCTTTAGGAGGCTAACATCAGCAGGTACTGAGCTGAACTTATTCTGGAGATTGGTGTGGCTTTGGGGACATGGTGGGGTTTGGGCACATAGCAATGGATCAGGTATGTATTTTCAAAAATTTTTTTGGTGCAGGGTACCTATGGTTCAACTTTCTTTATCCATTTTGGACATTTATTTCCTCACATAATTTTCAAGAGCCTGACAGATGGGACTGAACAGACTCCTTCCTGAAATGGCTTGCCTCAAGACTAAACTTACTCCTGGAGTTTACTTATGGATTAGTATGCCTCTTGCAGGACTGAATCTTCTCTAATTCCCATCCTTACAAGACCTCATCTGCAGACTTTATCTTTCTAAGTTCAAAGAAGCAACAGCTAGAATTTCTGTGAAACAAAAACAGTTTTCGAAGTTAAAAAAAAAAAAAAAAGTTGTACTATGCTGGAATTCAACAGAAAGGGAAGTCACTTGTTAAAGAGATGTTTTTCACCGTGTACCACAACTTAAACCTACAGCAATTTGTAGACAAGCAGATGGTTTCCCTTTCCCTGGGAAAGGTGAAGTTTTTAGAAGTTTTGTTTATAAATTTACAGGGCCAAGTTTTACCTAAAAAATGTCAACCTATGATTCTATTTTCTGCCTGATATACTGCTACCTGAAGTCACCAACACAATTCTACCAAATTTAGGCAGCTGGATTTTAGGATGAACCCCTGTTATGCAGTAGTTTTCAGCTACTCAGTTGTTGGTAGAATTTGTGGCCTGTGCTCTTTCACACACTTTCAACCCCTCTAGACTTCAAATGTCAACATATAACAACCTCAATGCTCAGAAATTTTAAGATGTGAACAAAAAAAGATCACCTTTCTGCTTTCTTTTTTACCGTATCTGGGAGTAGTAACGGTATCTTAGTGACTTCACCCCATAAAACAAAGGGAAAATTTTGCAATTAATTTAGATTCCAGAGGCCCCATTCTATGGCAAGATTCCAGGAAGATGAAAATTTTTATTTCTTTGACCAGTACAGTAAGATTCACTTGTTATTAGAGGTATCTATCCTGTGATGAAAGTGAGGAAATCTTTCTAGGTTTGAAAGCTTTTCTTACCCGAAAAAGAGAAAATTAATGTATGTCTTCTCAGAAAATTGTACCTAAGGAAAACCAGTAAGATGCTTTCATTTTGACTGCTTTGACCAAGTAAGAACCACAGTTGCAGTTCACCCTTTCTGGTCCAATACTGCTTCTGCTAAACAGCCTTTTTTGCTTTCATCTTTGTTAGGTTCCCACAGAGCTCAAAAAGGGAATGCTCAGCTCCCTGTCACCATCTCTATCAACTGAGTTACAACAGCATCTTTCCCTGAAGTACCTAGTGTGAGAATAGGCAAAACAGGAATATGTTGAGGAGTAAAGGGAGTTTTCCTTTGGTTTGTTTCTTGCTGATTTTTCTCAGAAAGGAACTAATCCTTCCAAGAAACAGTTACATGCAGCCCCGAACTATCCCCTTACCTTTCCTAAGACAGTGAGGCACGGCTTAGGTTCCAACTCTGGCTGTTCCAATTTCACCACTCCTACCCAGCCATATTCATATAGGTCTTCCTCATCATTGCTATTACACAGTCCAAGTGGATGCATCTGAAACAGGATCAGAAAGAAACATTTAGCCAATGATTAGAATTCAAAAACATACATACATATTGCTTTTTAATACCTCAACTTAAAACAAATACATTTTTATTTATTAAGGTACACCAGAAAAACTGAAATGTAAGGCTGCATATATGAAGAATTCAGTATGTTTCTGAACCATGCTGTGAGTACAAAATCTTTGCAATTTTATGTAAGCTGTCATCTTGCTTATGAAAAATCATTTAAGGCTAACAATTAAATGTGATTTTAAGTCCTTTGCTCAGATATAAAATACTTAACTACAAAGCCCACCCTGGTATTGCAAACCATCTTTCCTTGGATAGAAATAATACAAACTGTTTGGCAGAGTCACTCATAAAAGCTTTACACATCATTAAGATCCAGACCCCATGTTTCAGAGCCATTAGCACCTTTTCTTTTAATAATTGCACTGTATTAACAGGCTGTCATCCTTTGAAACAAGCCTGTAATGTAAGTCAAAGTAAGGTACAAACCTTCTTTGTCTTTTCCAAATTTGCTGTCCTTCATTAGGGTAGTATCTTTGTGTATAAACTAGTGTCATACATCTAATTTCTTATACTGTATACTGTCTTCTCCTTGTTCTCTTTTTCCCTCAACTGAAATCTTTGGTTTTTCACAGACCCTTGCCTATTTCCCAGGCTTTAACATACATTCAGAGGTCTTTGTAAAAAAAGAAGTCTGTACTTCATCCAGTTTTGTGCCTTTCCTTAAATCTCAACTCTATCAAACTAGCTGAAGAAAACCACAAACTGATATCAACTATAACAACTTTGCTTTCTCGTAGCTAATTATACTAGGACGAGATTATACTGCTCAATAATTTACATATATATACCCCTCACTAATCCATGCAAAGTAGCACCATGTAATGGCCCCTAATCCTTCCATCACTTCTGCATCACTAGCTTGTCGTTTTGTCCTTTTCTCCTTTTCTCCCATGTCTTGTACCCTGACTTCCATTTTGCAAGTGATACAATGCATGGAGTGCTATTTATATTATCTTGTGGGGCCCTAACTTTCTGAATAACTTGGGTGATTACCGTAAAATATGGGAAACATGACGGTGAACTGACACAATACAGGGTCATTATCACTACCACTCATTATTTTTCAAGATTCATCCCCAATCCATTCTAAGAAAAAAAACAAGCCACACTGTGCTAGGTAGACAAGACTAGAATCCTCTACCCAACTCTTAATTCAACCTTTCTCCTTTTTTTTTTTTTCCTAAATGAGTTACTATCACGCACTGCTGAGCTGTCTACCATCTCACATGGATGAGCAATTTAAATTAGTGCTAAAAGCTTGGGGCAAGAACTATCACTGGAAGATGAACCACTCCCTAAAGTCAGTACCTGATGGATAAACTCTTCAGCACAGACATAGAAACAGAGGATGGAGTCAGGCAGAGTGCTCTCTCCAAAACTGCCAGGGCATATATACCAACATAATTAACCCCACAAAGAGTCCATGGGATCCTTTAAGCAAACACAAAGCTTTAATCAATATTAAGTATCTAAAGAGACAGAGAACCATACCCTTGATGTAATTCCCTTGCCGTAAGGTATATCAATTGAGCTTTGAAACCATAACCCATATCTAAGAAGTTTCTAGTTCAAAATCCTTGAAATATACTGGGGCACTTTGCACGTGCCTAAAAGGGTAAAACTGAAACCACGACTCAGGTGCTTTTATCCAAGGTTACAAAATCTGTATACACTGCTGAGGGTCTAAAGTAACTTTATCAAGAGCCACACCAATTTTATGCGGGTTAGTGTTACAGGGCAGACAAACATTAAACCAATAGATGAAGAATACTTTGCTCTGTAACTCTATCACCTAAAAAGTCCTGATGACTACAAAAACTTTCACCCTTTTGCCCTTTTTTTTCATGTCTGCCAAGATAAGGCATTATAGTATTACGAAATGCCACATGAACAGCTCAGGATCTTTCTACACACTGTCTCGTGTATAGAAAAGCTTTAGTCTTTTTTTCACAACCTTACAATAAATAATGGCTCTACCCACTTTAGTCCAGAAAAAAAGGACTGAAGAAGGTAGAAGGCCAAAAGGAACAGAGAATTCTTTCCCCTGCCACTTTCCTCCAGAATACTGTTATTCCATAACACCTTCCAAGTGTGAATGACCCTCACCAAGCACACCCTGCAATTATGTCCCTGAAAATCAGTATAAACCTAAAGCTGAAAGAGCTTCTTCTCTTCGTTTTACAAAGCCTGAGTTATGATCAGATTGAGAGCAGCTCTATGGACAAGGACTTGGGGGTACTGGCAGATTAAAAACTGGACATGACCCAGCAACAGGAGCTCCCAGCCCAGAAAGGCAGTCACACCCTGGGCTGCACCAAAAGAAGTGTGACCAGCAGGAAGAGGGAGGGATTCCATTAGGAATTGTTCCCTGTGAGCGTGGGGAGGCCCTGGCACAGGGTACCCAGAGAAGCTGTGGCTGCCCAATCCCTGGAGTGTCCAAGGCCAGGTTGGACAGGGCTTGGAGCAACCTGGGACAGAATCCCTGTCCATGGCAGTGGGATGGAACTGGATGAGCTTTAAGGTCTCTTCCAACCCAAACCATGCTGATTATGTGATTCTATGAATGGAGCAACCAGGGACACAATAAGGTACCAACCACACTATGGGTCCTCTAAGTCTCATATCATACACCAGGAGCAGCATTTTGCTTAAATGAAAGCTTCCACATCATTTGTTTCCTGCCTTCAGCAGACCATAAGCCAGCAGAAGCTGCCAAGGCTGAAATTACTGTATCATTATGACTCTATCTTAAATCCCAGTGGAACAATGAGACACCTAAACAGGCACTCAGCTCATTCTGACAAACCACGAATCACATTCCCTGTCTCTATGGTTCTCCACAGTAGAACTACAGAACTCTGTGTCCTACTGTATGAAAAAATTGATATGCAGCTTCCACGATCATAAAGGATGGCCACTCCTGTAGTGGAGCTTTGCAGAGCTTCTACCTTCCACTCACAAGAAAGAAGGTAAGAACAGAGAGCATATCCAGGACATTCTCCCATCCAGCAGACATGTATGTTATCCAAAAACTAGAGGAAAATCTTGGAAGAAAATCCTCTCCTCTCATTTTACCAAATCAGCCAAGAAGTAACACTGAAAAACTGCATGCATTAAGAAAGATTTAAAGAGTGCCATGTGTTTACAGCTGCCTTGGACAAAATACAGATGACAATACTGGCTAGTATCATCTGAGGTATATGTATCAAGCACTAAGAGATTCACAAAAGGCTCACAGATCTATGACAGGAGCAGAGAAGAGTGAAATATACTTTTGTAGTGGCAAAGTCAATACAAATTCTAGAGCACCTAAGACCACAAAGTAACACAGAAGGACCCTGGGAACCTATCCATGCTCCATAAAAAAAACACAAAAGAGAGGATGAGAAAGCAGGCATGGCAGGTTTTTGTCTGCATTCTCAAATAAAAAACTATGTTATGTTCAAGGTGAGGATCAGAAGTGTCAACCCAGTAACACAATTCTAAAACACATGTATTAAAGACACAGAAAAAAAACCCCAGAATCAGCACCAAGGCCAGTAAGACATGGGCTTCAGTGACAGAAAACTTCCTGTCCAGAAAAGCACTCCACCACTCCAAGCCACAAGTAGTTGGTAGATTCTGCTTGGATACCACAAGCTTACAGTGGTACACGGATTGCAGTGATCTCTGTAGATCATGACAGATGAAATATACTGTAGTTTTCCAATCTTGGGATATCAACTACAAGTCCAACACAAGCATGTGAATCTAAGAATTCAAGCCTGAAACACTGGTGTTACTTCTGATTAGGTGCCCACATGGAATTAAACACCATCCACTGGGTTGATGGTGCTTAAGACAGGACTCATACAGTGCAAGTGCCTGTCATGTTCTCATGGTTTCTTGTCACAGTACAGGTGAATTAATCACAGAATCACAGGACACAAAAAAGTAAGGCTAAATGAAAATATCTGTTAGGCCCAGGGAAGATCCAGGGAGTTTCTGGATCACAGACATGTTTCACTTAAAACACACTAAACAAAAGAGATGACGGACAACAATAAAACTAATTATTTTCTGTGAGGTGGAAAATCATCAGTAGTTTCAAATGGTCACAGTAAGAAGCAAATTCAAAGCATTAGAGCACACAAGACTCTAAAAAGGAGCAGAACTATTCAGTCTTTTTGTGAAGACTTGAACTCTTCATTGCTGTACAGCCTGAAACAACAGACACTCCATATAGCTTTCCCACCTGGAATGCCCTTGGCATGGATTCATCTCTGTCCATATGAATTCACATTCCTTCACCAGACAGGCTTTTGAAATAAAATTTATGAGGTTTAGCAGTGCTCAAAAGAAAACATAAAAAATGAGTCAACCTGAATGGGAACTCTATCATCAGGGAAGGCTTTCTCCTAAACCAGGTGTAGCCTCTGGTAACTGAAAGGAAGAGAGTTCCTTTCCTGGCTTACCCCAGGTGTACAGAAGCACAGCCTGGTAACTCAGCTGAGACTTCACGTACTTTAGGTTACCCAGCCCCTCAGTGTCCTCCCACTACTCCCAAGCTCTGGGTCTTGTTTCCTTCCTCCAATCCCATTTCCCAGGGAAACTTCTTCTAAAGGAGGGATCCAAAGTCTGAAGTGTATCAAGGCTCAAGTGAAATAAGGCAACCAAACAACGTACGTGTTTTACAAGGAGCAGAAAGAACATCAGTACACTTCTGCTGGGACTTCTGTAATAAGTATCTCTGCTGCCAAACCAGCCTTATTTAACAGAAAAAATGGAGTGCGTGTACATGCTTTTTTCAAAATGCAGTAAGTCACCAAACAGATTTTGAACAAATAACAACTTTATTCACCAAAAAGTACTAGAGGATGCAGTGTCTGATACAGAGACGATCCAGTATTTTGGTGCTAGGCTCACTAGAAGTTGGACAGAATAGAGATATGGAAAAAGGGGCACACTCACAAAGACAAATATAGAAATATTCCTTGGAGATGCAGAGAATTACGAAAGCATTAGGAGCTCAAACTGGCAACAGATGTCAAGACTAACAAGTACATTAATAGCAAGAAGAATTGCAAACAACAAATGTCAGCTATTGAATGGGGTTGGCACAAAGCAGTAACAAAGCAAGCAATCAACAGCTGTAAGGAGGGTCCAGTTAGGAATCATCCATGCAAACCAGGCATACAGGTGGCCAAGGAATCTGAGAGGATGCCTCCAGGTGTCTTATTAGAGCTGGCTGCTGTAATTGCAACATCAGGCTCTATTATTTTTCACAGGTCATGGAGACTGGGAGAAGGCCCCTGATGCCAGGAAAAGAATGCCACACCTATCTGCAAAATTTAAGACGACAGATCTGGGAAACCCCAGTGTAATCAGCCTCTCTTCACTACCTGAGAAAATCATGGAACAGATCCTTGTGACAGCTATTTCCAGGTCATAAAAAACAAGATGGCAGCTGAAAATGCCAATTTGGATTTACTAAGTATAAATCATCCTTGACCAATCTCTGTATCTTTTCGATGAAGCAACTTATCCATGGATGCATCTACCCTGACTTCAGTGAAGCATTTGACATTGCTCTCCTTCAACATCCTTGCTGACAAATTGCTAAGATATGGACTAGTGTCCTGGTTTAATTTTCTTCTTAGTAGCTGCTACAGTGCTGTGTTTTATATTTAGTGTGAGAATAATGCTGATAATACACTGATGTTTTAGTTGTTGCTAAGAAGTGCTTACTCTAAATCAAAGACTTTTCAGTTTCCCATGCTCTGCCAGAGAGCAGGTACACAAAAAGTTTAAATGATTATTAAAATAACCAATATGAGACCAAGAAGGCTGAAAACCAGTCAAGTGTTAACACTAATTTTTTGCATTTCCTCTGAAATTTTAGCTCCTTACCTATGAAAAGAGAACCTACTTCTTAAGAATTAAAAAAAATTACTTTGTACTCATTCTCCAAGACAGACTTAGTTGATCAAGATTTACCACTAATTGTCACCACATCGTGACTTTGATCTTCAGCATAATGCAGTTGCTCATACAACTGCATCACCACAAGACTATTTGTTCCTACTACCTACAAGTACAGCAGAATGAAGAACTTAACTTTTCCATCTGCATTTACTCTTGTGTATCAGCAGAGCACACTTTGTGTTACTGGAAAGTCATTTAAGGTTCTTGACTGCAATTACTTAGACCTCACCAGAAAGAAAATGCTCAGGCCTTAACTCCACTGTGTCATGCTGTTTGAAAAAGGCATCAGCAGAATGTACCATTAGAGATGAACAAGCCAAACAAATAGGGGGAAGAATTTTTTAAGAACTAAAGAATAGGGGTTTTTAAAGAAGTTAGGCATTGCTATTGTTTCTGCAGCCTCATGATAAAACATGAGGGTTTTTTTTAGAAAAGGTGAAAGCCAGAAGCATTTCCTCATCACTCTGTAGCTCTGCCATGCAGAGAAGAATGTTTATTCCCAAGCACAAGTAGAAAACTCCATCAAAATACGGTTTCTTTTCCCTTTCTGGCATATTTTTTTCTGTTTTAAAGAAGCACATCCTGCAAAAAACCGAACTGCCACAAAATGTAACATTACAGGACCTGAGCATTTCAGCAGTGAGCTTTTCTTGGCTATCAGTTGTGACCATGCTGTCCAACCCAGCGGTCAGCATTGAACCCACAAGTGGCTTCCACTAAACTTTCTCTATAGCAAGAGCATCAGGCATTCCTGAAATCCTCTCACAGTCCACTTACTCCAGGAAGTATGCCAAAAGGGATGATGAGAAATCCAGCCTATGCTGTAATTAAATGTAAAACCAGAGATACTCAGTTGAACGCATCCACCGTGCAGAAGAGGCCAGGCAAATTCTACAATGCAGACTGGTCAGTAACATACGAAGTCAAGTAGATCCTGTGAAAAGGAGCAGTAANNNTTTGAAAAGGAGCCGTACGTTTTGAAGAGCAGCCAGAGGAGGTGTTGTTATCCAGGGAACCAGATCTCAGCGCTGATCTAGTTCATCAGCAAACTCAATTCACCTGTGCCACGGTCCAGCTTCAAATCCCTCAGGTGAGGAGAAGAACTGCCTGAAAGACAAACCTGGCAGCAGCAGCAGCATGTTCCCAGGCATCCTCCTGCTAGGGCTGTCCCAGCTCAGAGACACTACAGATACCCACAGCATGTGCACAGTAACAGACATGTACAAATCTAAACTCAGCACATTTGCACCAGATTTGCTGCACAAGCAGGGACTGTACTGCCCAAGCTGTGCAGCTGAACAATCTGTTGCAACAAAGCAGCTGGACGCTAATTATTCCAAACACTTTGCAAAGGAAGCTCCTGGTCCATTCAAACAGAAAACTGGCATCTCCGTCCTTTAAAGGATCTCAGAAAGCAAAATTCCCATGAAAAGATGTACATACTGTAGACAATCTGAAGGAAGAGTTCTTCTCTCAGGAATTTAAGTGCTTTGATGACACCGAGTTCTCCTGCCCTTGTACTGACAGAGCAAAGGAGAACAAAGTCATGTTTACAATTATGGGGCTTTCCCCTCCTCTTTAAATTGGTGGAAAAATGCTGGCAAAAGATGCAGGCATAATGTCACTAAGGATGGGAGAAACTAGAGAGAAAATCTGGAGTAAAATGATACCTTCATAAATTACTTTTAGCAGAAGGCGGCCAGTAGCTACATGATAAAGCAAAAGAATTCTGGCTCTATAAGGAGCAAGATAGACCCCCAAAATGGACTAATTATGAAGACTTAGACATAATCATAACTATCTGGGAAAAGCAGGATTATTTTACATCTCATGAAAAACTGCATTTGTCCCATAGCTCTCAAGCAGGGACTTATAACGGAAAGTATCATGTCACTGTTATATAATCTCCTTGGCTTAAGTTAAAGGCCTGATATGCAGTTACCAATACTTTGCAACTAAGTTTTCTAGCAGAAAATGGAGTATGAAGACACCCTGACAAAGACTGTACAACATATGGGATCTATTTTTTCAACCTTAGGGAGTGTTTGGAGCCCAGAAAGAATGAATACAACTATTCAACAACAACAAAACCCAAACAACCAACAACAAAAACAACAAAACCAAACAAAACAACATTAAACCCCAAACAACCAAACCCAGCTGACTGAAGCTGTTCATATAAGGAACCCTAAAAGAAATTTCCATTTGCATTCCCTTGCCAAAAGCATACAAGATGCAGACTTAGAAAATCTGGCTGTGGTAAAAATTCAAAGACTGTTAGGAGGGAATCAAAAGACAACACACACACGTGCACGTACCAGAGAAGGTAGTATTTTATATTACAAAAGCACACAGCTCTGGAAAATCTCAGAACTATTTATCTGCAGATTGTATTTTAGCAAGGAAGTTTAACAAACAGATTGACAGATCTGATGCTCACCCAGAAATTTCACAGTACTGTAGGACTCCAGACCAGCAGTGACTGTTCTTTGTACGTGCACACTGATTTGAGATGTCCAAACTCACTACATTTCATTTTTCTGAACTAGTCTAGATCCTGGCTTTCCAGGCAGTCCTTGATGTAGTAAGAGCTGATTTGCTTCTCCAGAGTCCTCTAGGATCTCTGACAAGAGAAGGTATTTTGTGTATTTTGCAGTAAGCTACTAACAAGCAAAGCTGGTTTGCTTGCATTCAGATTTGTGGGGAACTTTGCTAGACAAACAGAGAAGGGTAGGGAAGGAGAGAAAGAGGAAATAAAAATAACACAAATTATTTCTCAGGCACCCTTTGGGTTAAGAAGAGAAGATATTACTAAAAGATGCAATTAAACAGCAGTATAAGGATATACTAATTACATCTGGAGATCATAGATAACCCTCACATCCTATTCTTGCTGCATTGAGGCATTCCAGCTACACACACAGGTACATTCAGATTATGTTCTTCATTTTTGCTGTAAAATACCCTCAAACATGTATTAGTCCTGCCTCTATTGTTCAGTATTCCACATCAATGTCAACTACCATTTTGCTCTCCATGCCACACTTTGATGAAGATTAATTTAATTACTGAGAAAATTTGAGAAAGGAGATGGTAAAATTTGCAGAAGTGTGTAAACACTGTTAGATACAACACTCTGTCCCAGATAACCTCACCTGTTCACCTTTTCACCAGAGCAAAAATTGGATGTGTGTTCCTATGCTTTGTTTGATCCCCTATAATACCATACTTCTTACCCTACAGCTACTGCTCCTGTAAGACTCTCATGAAGGATATTCTCAGTATTTAGCAAAGTCTCATTATTTGAATTTCCAAAAGTAGCCAGTGTCCATGCAAAATGTGACCCAGCCACAGAGCTCTAGTGCATCCCTTTCCATTTCACACCAC
>WEKY01056112.1:0-11927 GCA_013390045.1 Picathartes gymnocephalus
AAAAATACTTAATAGTTGTCTGACTTAGCCTGTTTTTATTACCTCATTTGCTAAGATACAGTAATTTAATTTTCTTCTAATTAGCTAGACTGAATAATCTGGTTTTGAATATGACTTACTTTATCTCAAATGTTGCCATTTAGTTCATGAAAGATAATATCAAGAGATGGCTTGATTGGAAGTGCCACCTTAGCTTTAGTTTTACTAAGATGTGCCCTCAGCCATTCATCATAAAGCATGTGTCCCAAGAACTCTATCATTCTTTTAGGTCTTCTCCACACCCCTTTCAAGTTTTCTGCATACTTCTTGATGTGCAATTGCCAGAATCAAGTTCAGAATGAGTGGTGATGACAGCATTAACAACCACTGAATCAATGTAATTCAGCAACTGCTTGATATTCCCCTTGCCCATTCATCTAAGACTACCTTCATTCTTTTGTCTCCCCTTGACACTGGCAGCTGATTATACCATGACCCTTCAAAACTCCTTTAGAAGTCTATGCTTTGTGAGGGAAGAATGAGGCACTCTGTAAATAGAACCTACAAATAGTTTCTACATAGTGATTTCCCTTCTGCTATCTATCCTATTCTTCTATTTTACTATCTTAGATCTTAACTGTGGAATATGCACACGGAACTGCGTAAGATTTCTATCTGAACTCATCTAATGTCAGGGAGCTTAATTACATTAATATGGAATATATCAATTTTAGAATAACTCCCATATGATATTTTCTGCTGTTTTCCTAATGAACAATTGAACACTACAGACTTATTTCTGCAGCTTTAAGCATGGAAGGAGTTGGTAGGACATGAAGGCTTAGCCTCTCCCATTTACATTTTTTTGCTTCCAGCTCCTTTATGATGCTTTTTTGATTCATAATTAAGCTGACTCTCCAACATTTGAGTCAAATTTCTGTTGTAGGGAAATCATGATTATATAACTGTTAGCAAAGTGCCAGATTATGTCTTCATTTCATTTTTACTGAAGCACTGGTCCTTATTCAAGAGTTTGTGTCATCTTGCTAAACTACTTTTTTCATGAGTTTCTCCTCTCCCTGCTTCCTGTTCTTCCTTCTGCCTGCCCTGAGCACAGAACTAACAAACTTCTGGTGGCAGCACTTTACACCAGCTGAAGTTGGTACTCAGCAAACAGTGAGATCATGGCTTGAATTTCAGTTCAGTGGATACTGAACAGGTGTTTTTATGTAACAGCACCGAGCATATGGGTCTGGAAAACACACATAGAGACCTTCCTGCCTTCTGTCTTGCAATTTCAAAGAGAAAGGTGCTGAAATTGTACCAGAAAGTTCACCTACATAAGATTAAAAAGAATCAACCCATTTCTTTAGGATTAGGTGACTGAGTCCAGTCAGTCAACTTGTAATGCAAATGTACCTGGTTTTGGCCTGACAAGTCTGTACATAGCACAACTCTGGAGATAATTAAGAGTAAAAAAATATATGTAATTTTAGTGCTATGGAAGTGAAAAAAGAGCAATTAAGGTTTTCTAAATTTAAACAAAATTTATTGGGTTTTAACCATCTGATTTTAAATGAAAGACCCTTCTCCTTACTTTGTGTAAATTCACAGATTTAAATTTAGAACTTCTGCAATAAGTACAAAGGATTCAAATTGTGGGCCCTTAAATTAGCAGGAATGCTTACTAGTGCCTTCAGTAGAAATAGAGTCAGAAATAGGCCAAGGTATTTTCTAGTTGAATAATGATACAGCATTATTTAAATGTGTGCAATATTTCAATCTCTTCAGGGTTAAAAAAATTAATTGTATTTTGATTTTATATTGTGGAGATTGAAGAATGCATCTCAAGTAGTATTTACAAATGGTTTTCCTTCTTACATCTTAAGGAAGAAAAACAATCATACTCAAAACATTTTTAACAGTGGCAAAAAATCTAGCACTAGAAAGTTGACCTGACTTTGTGGTTAGTTCCATATAAAAAAAAAGTTTTCTTGTGTATAAGACACTTCAACATTTGGTTCAAGGATGAAATATATCTTAGTGGATACCATGTGCAACAGAGTAGGAGCTATGCTAGTCTGAATCCATTTAAACAGTAATAAAAAGTAATCTTTGCCTGGCCCGCACAGACTCAATGGAACTATTTTATATGCTATAATCTATGCTAAGTGAGGTTTGTCTTCCAGTGCAGACAGTGACCTGAATTCCAAGGAAAATATTTAGAATTTCATACCAGAACTTGTACTCTAGATTCTTCTCAACAATCCTTCTGTTATTTCTTTTCAGCATACACAGGTTTCTTCTTACTCCAAAATTTATCTTCTACTTGGATTTTGATCAGTTCTTTGTGTTTGTGAGATAAGAAGAAATATGCAAAGAAAAGAAAAAGAGACAATGAAATAACAGACCCCTGAATATGAAGCCTTGGTAACTCAGAAGTGTTGCAGAGAAATGCACAAACATGAGACCTAAAAAATGAATGACTGTAAGCATATGCTTACATAGACAACAACTCCAGCCCCCTCCAGATGAAAATATTTAGCAACTACTTGCTTACAGGAATACAGCTTTGAAGAAGACTCTTAGTCATTAAGTCCAGTAATGGCTGGTGCAAGTAATTGCAATGCACTTCACTCCTGCAGGGACACCCTAACTATGAAGGTACTTCAAACTGGTATCCTGCAAAGATCTGATCTACTGCCTTTCCTCTAGAGAAGGAATACAGCCTAAACATTTCCTCCTGCATCTCTGCATGTTCCAGAAAAAGAAAAGCACAAGTTGAAAAAGAAGTTTTTTCAGAGTTTTTTTTCCTATGTTAGGACCACTCAAAAAAGTTCCCGAGTTCCTGGTCATATTACACTGATTAATTCCGGTACATAGTGAGACAAGAGCAGCAACTGCACAGTCAGCAGTTGGATTTCCATGCCCTGTTTAACTTAAATGGAATCACTGCTTTTCTTGTATTTGGTATAGGTCCAGACACTGAGGCCTACAGAGCTGGTGACTTCCAAAGGAATGATGCTCATGGTAACACGATAAAATGAGCAATAATGGAGCATCAGGTTTTTTAGGCACTATTTAAAACCTGTGCAGCCCACAATATACTTTGAAAAAAAGTGATCAGAAAGCAGTGACTGTAGTTTAGCAGTTCAATTAGCCTGTGAGATGTAATGTAACACTTCAGGTAACACCACTGTCCAGTATTTGAATGAATGGTCACAATCATTAATGCCAATGTTCTACCACTCTTACAGCAACACCACACTGAGCTATCTGATCTACCCTAACCTACAAAGAGCTCCTGCAAAACAAGCTTCTGAGGCTTCACTCAATACAGGATGCTCAGTAATGTTTATGCTTTTCTTACTGGTAGGAAAGCACAGGAATCAACATTTAACTGTCAATTGTCACTTTCAAGAAATGTGTAGGTTTATCGCTGTGAACAACATAAATTTCACCTACTCCAATAAGCAGGATCAATGACATCCCACTCACTGATGTATAAGAGAAGATCCTGCATTGTCCAGGTTCAAGTATTGTCCTACAGTTACACTAGTTCTTCCCTAAACTCTACCTTTCTTCATGCAAATTCCACATTCAGAATTCATTCTTAGGATCACTACCACAGCTTCCTAAAGAACGCTTTCTTTGTTTTAGTAAAGCATTTTTAATGAAGCTTGGTTTTTTTAATGACAAGAAAAGCTGCAAGATGGTCCTACTAGCAGCCAGATGTGTCTGTGTTGGAAGCTGACTAGAAACCATATTCTAGTCAGAGTTCTGTTCAGGGCGTTACCATGGCACTGAGCCTCAGCTAATATACTCTGTCTCTATATTACACTAAACATTAGCTGATATCTTCTTAGTTTCTTCAAGCTCAGGCAGCAGGAGCTTACATCTGCTTAAATATTGCATAGATGCACCTCAACGCATAACTCCTTTAAGAAATAAAATAGCAACTTTGTACTTCCAAGCAGCACACCCAAGCATGTTACAGATACACATACCTGTATGACTAATGCCTCTCCCTGAACTCAATTTGTCCATCATATTCCTTTGTTTAAATACTCAACATTTAGGCAAAACCAATCTCTTATACATCTCCATGAAGCCAAACTCAACAGGATTCCGTGCCTAAATGGGGCTTGCCAAGTTTATTATAACTTCTGTAAAAATTAAAGACTTCAAAAAAATTGCAGAAAAAAAAATCTGTGCCTTTGCATATGTGAACTGCAGCACTGATTTTAATACTATGAATGTATATTTACTACCAAACAAATTAGTAAAAAAGAGAGTTATGCTTTTTTTTAGTATTTTACTCCTAGGTTTTTGATATCACGCACAGTGATACGCACTCATTCCTCCAGTATTTCAGTGCTCCCTAAACAGTAATAAAAGAATCTTCTCCACAATCTATTCAACAAGACAACACTGGTAGCCATAATTGATAGATACAGAGAAGGGAGACAGAAGTCTAGGTCCAAACTGTTTAAAGTACTCTTTAGTTTCATACATCTTAAGTTCTAAGGTTCAACTATTCAGGACTCTACAGTAAACAGCTCCGTTTAACACTATTTCTGTGGTACTGGTGATGTCAGAACAACGGCAAATTTGGCAACATGTGGCTCACAGCTGTTAAACATGAAAGGCTATTTGCGAGCCCCCGACCTATGTTACCTACCCAGCCAAAAGTAGCAATTTAGTATTCAATGCAGGCAGATACTAGTCCTCCGAGGCAGCACTCAACTTCCCTGAGCTGAGACTATCCTTTGTCTTCTTGCAGCATTCCTCTGTGCCCATTCTACATGCTCCTGCAGGTGATAAGGGGGTGCTAGGAAGAAAGCCTTTGAAGAACAGAAGTGAGAAGCACTACAATGGATAAATTATGGTCATACTAACAAGCTAAAATAAGAAGTGTCCTAACATTTTGGCCCTTTTGCTAAATTAGAACAGTTTAATTTTTATGCTTATCCATTCCCAAACTACAGAAATTCTATTTCTGAGTTACTATGGCTCCATGCAGTCTAAGTTGTCAGCAGTTTGATTTCTGCACCTGTCAGATAGACTTCACCTGTATGAATAAACAACATCAATACCAAGCCAGGAAGCACTGAAGTGATGTTCTTTGCTTGTTCTTTCTGCTGTTCAAGGAGGAACAATGAAAGGGAAAGTTCTACTCAACGACTTGGCTGCAGATACTGTCTCTGGAAAATATCATGGGCAAACTCTCACCAACCTCACCTAAGAACATATATAAACTTAGATTATGTTTTTCAAAGGCTTATACTTATATCAAACACTTCTATTTTCACAAGAACAGGAAAAAATACATTTATAATACAAGGCCAACAGTTAAATCAAATTTGAGGTCCTGGCTTAATGAAAAGGTTACCAAAAATAGTTTTACACTGGGTAAAATGACAATTTCTCCCTAATCTTGTTCTTGGAATTATTTAATAACTGACAATTTTATAAGCAATTCAAGTCAAGGTCTATAGTAACTTAAATAAAATAAGTACAAGGAGTACTTGTGGTTACTCTGTCTACAGACATATTCAATACTGGCATAAAGTGGATAAACAGAAGTTACAGCAGCTTTCATCAGCTAAAGCTACTGTTCTGAAGTATTTGTATTTTCATGGATTTCTCCTTTGATTCATGAGAGTCAAGATACTTCCTTTGAAAACATAAAATAAAAATTACATGGTAAATAGCTATCATCACTTGAAGGAAATTTCAGTCAGCACATTACCTGTCATTGGTATCACATACTACCCACCCACTCCAAAAGATGGCAACTGTAAATCCCAAAGTCCAATGTTTGGTAGATGTTTGTAAATGTTCTTTATATATCAGAGAATATATTGAGAAATCTAGGTGTTATACAGCTAGATGGGAGGAGTGGGGAGGGTTCTCCACTGCCAAGAAAGAAGTCAGATGCACTTTGTACCCTGGAATCCAGAACCACAGAACACCAAACTTGCTTCAGCAACTCTTGCCCATGTGACCCAAACATACTGCTAATGCAGCAGCCTAGCAAGCATCCAAGAAAGGAAGAGATTACCTCCAATAAATATTAAAGAACTGTTTTCTATTGGTATGCTGTTCTATTTATGCTGTTTTGTCAATGGTACACACATATTAGCAAGACTTCCAGTGTCAGAATGAATCCCACACTTCTTAGTCCAGATCACCAAGTCAGATGCGGAAACGAGGGTTCACAGATCATCTGGATATCAAAAATAATAGACTTAACTGTCTCTACTGTGTGGTGACAATCCGGCTAAAGCCTTCAGTATTCTGGTGGGAATGATAGGTTTCCCTTCTGCCCTGAGGACAGAGCACTGCCTCAGAATTTCTACCCTTACTATTTCTATCCCCTTTGTTTTATAGGTGATAACCACACTTTTCATCAAATTAGCTATTTAATTGACATAACTGTAATAAACTTACAGCAACTCTTCCAAACTTGGCCTAAACCTATGGTTAGATGAACAGCAGAGCTGATCTAACAGACCAGTTGCACCAAAAAGAAGGGGGGCACCACTCTGGAGCTTGTCGATCCATCTATAAGTCCATTTAATACTCTAGAGCAGCAGAAAACGTTTTCCTAGTTTCTTGGTGGTTTAGTTAAACCTAATTTATTTGGGGGTTTAATGACTGCCAGGGCTCAGAGAGCATAAGCCATAGCAGCAGCACTTTCCTTGTTCTAAGCAGCGGCTGTAGATGTCTTCTGGAACTGCACCCCTAGTTCATTGTTTGCTGCTATTGTTCAAAAGCTAAAGAAGGGCTTGTATGCCAAACAGTTTGTGTGGTTTTCCCTCTTGTATTAGTGGGTGTAGTAAGAGCTATTACACCTTGAGAAGCCAGATGTTAAAGTCAAGCTCCTCTGTTACAAGTCTGTCACTGGTTTCATCCAGCTTCACAATAAATAAACTGAAAGAGCTTCCCTGCAATTAATGGTAATTTTGAATTGAAGGCTAATGCCATGTAAATTTACATTTTAAATTTTCAGCAATGAATACACTAAAGTTACACATCAACAGTAGATTTTAAACACTACCCTGTGTGGTGTGAGGCACCAACTGTCACTGAGTATATTATTTCAAGTAAATCTACTTGCATTCTGTGATCACTATCCACACAAAAAAATCCCCACTTGTACTTTTGGTAAATATGTATTTGGGATGAAAGCATAAAAATTTACTTTATCTATGATATATCAAAAGAGTTAAGACGGAAAACTGAAAAATATTGGTTTGATTAAGCAGCTCTTCAAAATCACTTTGTATGCAGGAAAATTCTACAGCCAGAATCAACCAAGAATACTTACTCAAAATATAATTTATATCATATAAAGGATCTTTTGTTTCTGCAGCTAGCACTGATGATTTTTCAAAAAAGTAAACAACAATTTTACAGAACGGAAGAAAGAAACATCTTTAACTTCATTCAATACACATATTGGCTATTTAAGAAATTATCTTTCATCTGAAAAAAGAACTGTGTTTTCATTATGAAATTAAGAGTCTGGCTTCTTACATATTCCATTCTTCTTCTTGAGGAAGGCAATAAATATAATTACATTTGCTTTAATCAGTGGTGACAGTTCTCTAAGAATTACTCAAGACTTTTATCTCAAGATCAACTACTTTTTGTGGCAGAGAGAATTCTCTCTCTGATTAGTAGTAACCAGCACTGTAATCTATCTCCAGAATATTTAAATTTTGGATTCCCTTACTTTAAGGTGCTTTGTTTATACACAAAGACTTTAATAGATGGAACACAATGCAAAAAGTCAGAATGAATTACAAGAACTTGTATTACAAAAACTAAACTGCAACAACAGGTGAGCAAAACAAGCGTGTAGGGTGGTGCTTGGAAGATGGGAATAAAACTGGATGTGAGTGATTTTACAGCAATTACAAACTAGGACTCTCCCTGCTGGTATCAGATTGTACTTACAGATTCAGCTGACAGAAAATAATTCTCTAACACTGCCATCAATATCATGCATGTAATGAGAATCATAGCCATGAATCAGGAAAATATCACTGTTCACCATTTAGGTCTCACTGCTATTTCTTGCTACATCTCCGCTGGTATGTTGTGTGTGGGAAGGGTTCTTTATGATAAGAATTACCGGGGAATACAAAGTGGTTTTCCTCCTTGTGGAAGAACCAATACTGAAACTGAGCCAAGGGGCCACCGAAGGCATGCCCTGTTTGCAGTGTGGATACCTGTCCTTTAGCACTCATTGCTCCATCTCCACGTGTGCCCCCTCCAAAACAATGAGCACAAACTCAACTGCCAATGAAAACCCAGTGTGGGAAGGCAGTTCTTGAACCACTACAGACGGCGGCAACTTAAAGCTCTCTGGGATGCACTAGTCAGTGACATGACAGTATGTCAAGCAAGTGAAGATCCTCCCAATAACTGTTATTCTCATCTTTAACCTCTTCCGAGAAAGTAAATTTTCTTGTCTTCTCCTGGTCAGATCTTTTATAAAAATAGGATTATTATGGCAAATTAGCAGGCTACTTTCTTAATTCCAGTCAAATCTCAAAACATACATAAACCAATGGCAAAAATTATTCCATTACAGGAAAGAAATGACCAATAGACAGTAGTAAATGAACAGTTTGGTCATCTGTTAGGAAAGCTACTGACATATGCATGAATTTCTTTATTAATAATTGGATAAATGGTTTCAGTTTTAGGTAACCAGTCACAATTATTTGTTTTACATTTAAGAACTAATTGTGACAGCTGCTGAGACCATAGTGCTCAAGTAACACTACACATCTTCCATTCCAGAAGTGGCCCACACTTGACAGTGAACAAATTTTATTTTATAAGCAATAATCAAGATAAGGACAGCAACACTGATATTTCCCATGAACACACACTCAGTGAGACAGACAGAGTCTTGTCACAGCTCGATGGAACTGGCTGCCAGTGCTACACCTGCTCTGCTCATTACCAGCTTCAGTGTCAAAGCCTGTCAAGATGTTACTTTTCATGGCACTACACCTACTGGAAAAATTTAAAGATAAAAACACAATAATCTGGAAAATAGGCTTCATTGTAAGAAGTGTCTAAAGCATTACCCGCCATCACTCAAAACAGCTACAACATTGATATAGAATCAACTTTGTTTCTTTATCTTTTAAATACAGAGTGTCATAATAGAAAAAAAAACTTCTTCCCAGACAACTGCAAAAAATGTTTTTAACTGAGGATTTGGGGAACAAACAACCCCAAGCTAAGGTGTACTTGGTACAAAGTTTTCAATAGTTGAAGAAAGGATTCCTCTTTTCAACAGCAGCAGTACGTCTTTCTACAGGAAAAGTTCAAAACTTTGTTTGGGACTTGTCTAAACAGGGTCTTTAAAGCCAAAACTGCAAAAGGGAACTAATCTTTTGGGTTGTTTTTTTCCCCTCCCTAGGATGTTCTAATTGAGATAGCTGGAAGATCATATGAAGATGCTGTTGGCACCAGTCTTTCACAGCACAGAAAGATTATAACTTATTTTTTTTTAATAAAAGGCAGTGTAAATTTATATATACATATATATATACACACACATCAATTGGTCGTGCTAAGAACAAATCCTATGTATCCTCAACATGGCAAAAATCAAGATACAAGTTCAGACACTTCACTTTTATCTACATTGCCCTCCACTATACTCTAAGTTCTTCTGTGCATTCCACAGTAATTTGCTTATCAGTCCTAAAAATGGAGCTGCACAGGAGCAACTTTAAACCAATACATTTTATCTCTACTTTGTATATTCTGCAGTCTTAGAAGTAAAAGCAAGAATTTTTCATTTCCACTCTAAATCCTAGAGTGTTCACAGAGCAGGGAAAACTGGCTAGAGCAGAGTGATGAGTCCACATTCTGTATTATTTCTGTACTATTTCCTCCACTGCTTTCACTTGAGGTCTGGACAAGTAGAATGCCACAGACACTGTGTGTTTTTATTTTCTTTGTAAGGAAATTCAATGAACAAGGACAAATGCTATTCGATCATTGAATGAAATGCAGAAATAAAACAGTATTTTTTCCTGTTTGTTAACTTGATCAACCAGCATACCTAAGAGATTCTCTACTACAGTGTTTTCACTGTCACATTCAGTCTTAACTTGGTTAACTCTAGAATTTCTGATAGGGAGATGAACTCTGAAGTAATACAGTTTTTCCACACTTGGCTGCTCCAATCCTCTAATTAATACTATGAGGTGCCAGTGCATAGTTCTGACAAACAAAAACGACAACATGCCCTTTCGCCCCAACAGCGACAAACACCCAAAGCAATCCTTTCAATTTCCCATTTGGAGAATGACGAGAGGTACAAAACACAGGCAGTGTGATAAGGGATACCTGATGCCACAGGAAAGAGAATAGTTTACTAGCAACACATACAAAGACCTTCACATACTTTATACTGTAAAACCAGCTGGTTGTATGTGTGAAGCACTACCTCCCTGCTACAAAGAGTGACTTTGTTTCTTCACGGTGGCAGGTATCCTGAGAAAGAAAAGAAAAATTAATCTTGTAAAATTCATAGTTCTGCCTCTGTACAGGAAGAGAAGAATGTGTCCCAAAAACGTGGAGGATGAAAAATCCACTTTGGAAGCAAGTTGGAATTGAAAGGTCAACTATATATAGGATCCAGACTCAATCCCATTTAAAACAGCAACAGGCAAGAGGACCAGGAACAGAAGTCTATCTAGGTACAACTCCAACATGTTTATTAAATCAACCGGCTTAGCTTTTAAAAATACATATTTATATATTTTTTACTTCAAGAGAGACTATTTTTGCTTAACAAAACTAAGCAAAACAAAAGACAGATTAAAAGCATCTGGGATCTGTCTCTGGCTTCAGGGTATGGACATAGTGTGATGCTATTTTTTAGGTATTTTTGTTTAAGTTTTATTTTAAATTAATACACTTTGAATAACATAGTTTCTTAATTCTTCGCATTTACATCCCCCTTTTGACTATTTGGCTAAAATCATGGGTAACAAGTTGATAACTGAAAGAGGTTACCATTTAACCACTGAGCCAGAAAAACTACAACTGAATGTTGCAAAACTTTCACAGTTCACAAACCAGCCGCAGGAAACCTGCTGGGTTTCTGAACATTGTCTATACATCTGACATCCCACTGCGTGTCAGAAACTGACACCAACCTTTCACTATCTACGGTGCCGATTATGCTCCCTCACAGTTGTGTGCGTGTGTATGTGAGATGATTCACTTGCTTTTATTCCAGGGAACTGATGATTCATTCAGTCGTCTCCACATCATATTAATGTACTAAATATGCACGTAAAGGAAACAAAAATCAAGTTGTTAAACTTTTTTATGGTCAAATGTTTATTTTTTTTTCTTTGAGAGACAATAGAAGCAATCAAACATGGGAGACGAACCAGGACAGGTTACGTTCCTGCTCAAAGCAAGGTTTGGGGAACACACCCAACCCACGTGTAAAACGAGCAGCCGTATTCCAGCAGCGGACTGCGAGGGGAGGGGAGCTCCCGTCCCCTCCGAGCCGGGGCTGCTCCCTCTGCTCCACTACCTGGAGCGGGCAAGGCGAGGCGGACGGGTGCGTTCGCCCCTCCGCCACACCGAGGGTTTGTGCCTCTCCTCCTCCGGTGACATCTTACATAATAAGCCGAGCTAATCACGCCGGAAGCGAGCCAAACCGCCACGGAGCATCAGCGGGGAAGAGATGCTCCGACCGGCACCCGCTCCTCGCTCACTGCCCGCCCTGGCGCCTTGCTAGAAAAATCCTCGCCGGGGCGGCAGCGGCTCCCGCAGCAGCCGCCAGACGCGGAGCCCTCGCTCGTCCCCCGCCGCGCTGCGCGCCGTCCCCCCAGGAAGCCGCAAGCGTCGCGAACGGCATCAGCCTCTCCCGAGCGCCTTCCGCGCTCCCA
>WEKY01056112.1:12535-89911 GCA_013390045.1 Picathartes gymnocephalus
CCGGCGGGCCCGAGACGCGCATGCGCCCTGCGCGTGCCCGCTGAGGCGGCGGGGCCGGCGTGGAGCTGCTGACCGGTGGGTGCCGGTGGGGCCGCGGCCGGGGCGCTCCGCGTTGTCCGCCGGCCTCCGGCGGGGCGGGACTGGTGGAGCCGCCCCCGCAGGCGCTGGTTATGTAACCGGGGGGTGTCTCTGGCGGCCCCGCGCCACCGCCTCTGTCCGCGGTAGCTGCCCCGCGCTGCTTCTGTGGCTGCGTTGCCCGAGCAGGGATGTGGATGTGCTCCCTCCGACCCAGGGAGGGGCCCCCGCCGAGGAGAGGCAGCGGCCACTGCCCTTTTCCGCCCCTTCCCGGACAGGTGCGGGGCCAGTGGGCGGGCAAGAGCGCAACATCACCAGTCAGACCCTTCTCCTTCACCCGCTCTTAGCGCGTCGCATCCCGAAAAGTTCAAAGTTTGGGCAGTACGCGGTCACCGCGCGTCGGTGGAGCGAACAGCCCCAGGCAACGAGGGGTGCACAGAAATACGGTACTGTTCCCTCTGTGTAGGCAAAAGGCCATCCCGGCACTGCGTATTTTCTCCTTAGTTTATTTCTGCTGGGGTGGGTGTGACTCATATCTTATCCTTGGTAATTTCCATTGAAATAAACAGTTTTAACCAAGGAAATAATCGGAACATAACACAATTGTATGACATTACTCATGTACTCATTAACTGTAATTAAGCAGCTTCTTAATGTTCCTTTTACTCCCATCCCACAGTCAGCAATGACAATAAATGTAATATCGAAATATATGCCATGAGAGCTCTTTGCAATAGGAATCCCCACTATGCACTCTCAGTACGCACCACGGGAACTTCCCTGACTCATTTTCAGATGAGTAAGATTTTTCAATCAAATTTTCCTGGCATTTGATGGTAAAGCACTCAACTTTCTCATGCTGATAACAGAATCAATAGTCCCTGTAACCTCTTGCATAAATAGTCCCATGTTGCCTCTTGCATAAAGTTTGGGATAAGGCCCCTAGCTAGAACCATTTCCTTGCACGCCTGTAGAGTGGCTGGCCAGCAGTCAGGAATGCTGATGCTAACTTAGAGCTGAGCATTCACCTGCTAGTTAGCAGCTTTCCTGCCTTCAACTTTCATTCTTAGATAGGAAGTAGGAGTGTAGTTTTTAAATATTAATATATGCATGAGGCTTTCCAAGCAGCATTGCATTTAAAAAAATATAAACCTAGAGAAGAGTTCGCTTGTGCCTGCTTACTTAGAACTTTTCCCTTTTAGTCACTTCCTGGGACAAATTACCAGGATATCCAAATTAAAGATGCTTTAACATAATGTGAATCAGGTCACAGCACCACATTTATTTAGACAGCAACGGACCCTGTCAATAAGTAGATATTCAGAGGCTTTGCTGGTCAGACTAATGTTGATCTTGACTGTCAGGTCAGCTGTTGGTTATAATTGTGTTTTTGATAATGATCCAGATTGGTTTTATGAGAGCAATGCATTTAACTCCATAGAGTTTATAGTCAATGGGTGTCACACAATGCACAGAGTATTTTTAGAGATTAAAAGAAACTAGACTGTCTATACTTCAGACTATCGTACGTATCGTTCAGGCTCACTGAAAACTGAAACCCAGGTCCTATCATTAAAAGTTTTGGGGACTTTTGTAGGGTTTTGTTTTGGGGGGTTTGGTAAGTAAAACTTATGACTGTAAGTTTTCATTTGCAAAAAAAAAAAAAATTCTGAATCATGAAAGAACAGTTCCAGAGAGAGACACTAGTTCTTTATCTGAAAAGAAAGGTCAGAAATAGAACAAATTCCTTCCTGTACATCAAATTACTTGAGCAGTCATTGATTTTACTGGAACAACTGATGCTGACACTAAAGTCACGGAAAAAAAACATACCAGAAGATAAAATTATTCAAGGTATTGTTGCAAGGTGGAAATGTAGCTACCAGTGATGATCTAGACATGGCAGGACAGAGCTCAGAGCATGTGAACTTTCTTTGCTAAGAGAGCAAGGAAGGCACATAAAAACCCCAGTGCAAAACATGCTCAATACTGACAGTTCTCTCACCAAATGGTCTGAGTCTAGCTAAATGATGGATACAGATTTCCCTTTTCAAAGGTTTCTTCACAACCAAGAGGGCCACATTTTAAAATACAAGTACATATATATATGTAACTGTAAGTTTAGATGAAAGTTTATCTTCTCATGTATTTTCTTCGCTCCTAGGAGACACCAAATAGCGAGAAACTAATAATTGAAGAACAAGGTCTAAAGATCTAAATCAATTAAGTGGCTGTGAAAACCTGAACTATAGATTCTGTTTTTATTTTATATCTTACATGATACCGAATTTTTAGTGTAAACAGTTTTTTGCAGTTTCATGGTAGATTTTGCATGCAGGAGAAAATGGTTTGGCTGGTTCAAGACTCAGTTCTCTAATTATCTTTCTTTCACTTCCTCTGCTGATTTTATTTCTAATAGCATGAGAAGCCTTAAACTACTCCCTGGGGCTTTCTTCTTGATCCCAAGCTTTGTAAAATGTAGGTGTTTCCTTAAGATGATGGCTTTGATAAGCTATCAGTTAATTGTGATTAGAGCAACAGCCACATCTGGAACTCCTGCTAATGCATCTTTGGAGAACTGGCATGGAAGTTGTTCTCAAGTGTTAAGATATGTGGTTGGGAAATATTTTTTAAAACTAAAAAATAAGCAGAATAAATTGTTTAATTGGTTCTCAGTGGTGGCTACATGTAGGGTTGTGAGTTAACTTTCAATTGATTAGTAGGTTTTGCCTGTCAAATAAGCTCATAAAATTTCCAGTGAAGGGAAGCCACAACCTTTTGGTATATCGGGATCTTTAGGATCCCTGGCTCTCAATTTCTGACCTAACATACATAAGTCTCAGTGGGTGCCCTCCCTGCCTCCTCAGAAATATTGCCAAGGTACATTTTTCCTTTTGCAAAAGTTATGTAGAAATTGAAAATCATGGCTTTAAAATGTCTAGCATTAATTATGCAGCTTTCTTATGACTTCTTGCCAGTGAGTGATAAATCCCTCTCACCCTTTCATCCAGAATTTGACTACTTTAGCAGAGTACTAGGGCACTCTAAAACTACTTCCATTTGAAAAGAGAGTATCATCACTCTTAGCTCTCTATTTAGAACACGGATGCTATTTTAAATACTATTTTACACTATGATTTTTCATTTTGTTTAATTTGTGTTACTAATTAACTTGCTCTCCAAGCAAGGTTATCAATTGTTTACTGGTCAGCAAAAGGCACTCTTGGGTTTTATTGAGCACAGCTTAGTGTTACTATAATTACAGAGTATCTCATACCAACAGTGACACTAAATTGTGAATTCTGCTTTTTGGTGGATATTTTCAACTTGGGCATTGTTTTATTTCTATTCTATAAATACTCAAACACCCTGACATATGAATTATGCAGCAGAAAAGAGATGCTCTCTTGCCTTTAGACTAGACTGAGAGTTTTCTTTCAGTTGCAGAGAGGAAGAGCTGTAAAACACCTGCTCAGCCTAGCTTCAGCTCCAGCAGGAGTAAGAATTGCCAGATATCTATCTTCTGCAGCTGGAACAGCTGCCTATTTACAGCGTTGGTATGGAGCCTACCACAGGAAAATCTAAGAGTTTACTTTCTCCTCGTGACAGAAGCTGTTAAGATCCTTGGGTAAACAGCACATTTAATCATTGATTGGTGCATTATAAATATGTAGGTAAAGACAAATGTCTTCTCTGTTGGAGCACAACTACAGCAACATCAGGGTTAGACTCTCAGCAGGGAATTCTGCACTCCTGCAAAGGCATCAGGAGTCTCCACAGACCCGTTAGTGTGCTTTAAGGCAAGTCATATCTCATCTCCAGTTGCACTATTCCAGAAACTTTCTCTACTTCCTTCCATTTCACTACTTTTTAACTCAGCCATGCTCTATATCATAGTATTATCATGAAGCATTTTGGTTATAATATCAGAGAAACGTGTTTCCCAATTTGATCTTCATCATTTTATGGAATATGAACTAAAGTATAATTACATAATATAAGAGATTATTAGAAGATGTCATTTCACAGGCAGGATAAAATACCTGTCAATGACTATGGGCAATCTTCCTCAAAAATGGAGAAGGGTACTGAGAGGTGGTCTCATAGGAATGAGCTCTATTATTTCACACTGGGGAGCTCTGCTCATAGAGAATTATGAGAGTAGACTTTACCAGACTAACTACTAACATTTTATTTAAGTGGGATGGCAGGACAAGACTGATACCTGTGCTCAGTAATCGCAGCAGCTGTTTCTGAGAAAGTCTCCCTCCTGCCAGTGAGGAAACAATCCCTTACCAAGAGATTCCGAGCATAATTACTGAATGGTGTCCCTTCACAGCCCAGAGGCCACATGTGACAATCACTTTTACAATGCCAAATGGAATGAATGCAAGAAAGCAGGATGGAATAGGAATAGCAAAGTCTCCAGGGACACTTTTCCTCTGTTTATAGATGAGGACATGACTAGTCTTCTGCACTACCCTTTTGTAGCCTGTGGTGTGCAAAACAGCTCACAAGAGAA
This sequence comes from Picathartes gymnocephalus, assembly GCA_013390045.1. Lineage (NCBI taxonomy): Eukaryota > Metazoa > Chordata > Aves > Passeriformes > Picathartidae > Picathartes > Picathartes gymnocephalus. The sequence goes on from WEKY01056112.1 coordinate 17,133, forward strand.
GTAGCTTCTCATGAGGAGGAGGTGAACCTAGATATATAAATTTAGATCCCGTGTATAGCCTACCATGTAAGAATTTTTAGATCATACTAAAGGAAAATATTTCCTTCACTGAGTCTACTTCCTTTGATATTGTTAATTTGAGCCACTGTTGAAGTGAAAGAAAGTAGGGTGACACTTCTTTCTTTTTTTTAAGATCCCTAGAAATCAGGGTTTTTCTACCAAAATACCTGCAGTGGTTCTTGCTGACAAATCTAACGGGTAGAATAAATTATAACCAGTCAAGTTCTTGTATTGCACCAATTTCTAAATTGGAATTCAGAATCCTTAACGTGACAAGTAATTCATGTGGTATACTTTGTCACAGTCCTTGCTGGGGCATGTGAACACCTTAGTTCTTAAAGGGCAAATATATTTCCAAGTTTTTATTTGCATGTCAACTAGAATGTATGAATAAAGATTTTTAAAAGATAGAGAGGAAAAAAAGAGTTCCTCTTACACAGTATTTATTTTCAGTCTAGTCTGTGGTTGTTGAAAACAATTTTTAAGGGGTTTATATATTTAAAACCACATGGTTGAGGTCTTGATGCAGATAACTAGTGCTGTGTATAGTGGAGTTTTTTCTTTACAATGGGATGCAACAGTACACGGAGAAGAGGGAAGAGAGATTTGTGTGACAAATCCATCCCACAGTTCAGAGATCTTCCTTGAATTTCTTTAAAAAGAAGTAGACAAGACAGGATAGAGAACTGATGGATTGAAGAGTTCGTATGTAAGAGGGAGTTTTTATAATCTTCAAGAATCAATCTGTCCACTACCACATACTTAGGATGACACAGCATGCACTATATTAAAAAAAATTCTATTTTTAGCACATACTAAAGTGCACAGTATAAATCTAGGGTTTTTTCTGCTCCATAGCATTAACATATTTTATACATTTTTTATCCCTTCTGCATATACCTGGTAGCACCATCACTGAGAACACAGCAATATTCCTTATAAACTTCCTTGCAGACCGCAGTGATCCAGCAGTTTTTAATCCTGAATGATTTGTAAAACTACTGTAAAAGCATATATGAGCAAGTCTGAACAGCTATTGAGAGCTTAAATTATCATCAGGCAATATGTATATATATATTTTTTGAAAGTGAATCAGTATTTATCAGGTGTTAATGTAATAGTATATTTTCTTGGCAAACATAGAGAAGACTTTGAACCAAGAGATAAGGAAGAACAGCTTGACAGAGTGTTCTTTATACTTCCAATCAGAACAGCTACCAGGATATTTTTGTTTATCAAATGCATGAAAATTCTCCCACTATGAAATTTTTTTATTAAAACATGAAGAGTCTATAGCTGCAAATCCATGCAGAAGAAATATAGTGCTTTCATGATTTGATTTGTCGTAGTGTGAATTTTATGCATAGATATGTAAATACTGCCTATGACCCCTTCCTGTTTCTGGCCATGTGCCCACTCTGCTCTCCCTGTTCCGGTCACAGGGCCTTTCTGGTTCCTCCCTTAGCTCAGCCCTCTCTTCTGGCTGTCTGGTTTTGAATCAACAAATCACTGAAGGTCCCCTCTTCGCAATTTTTATGGTGTCCTAATCCCAGAGGAAAACACATAGACTCTGGATTTTACTTTGAGTGTGTGCAGCCATGACTGAGGCCAAGGTGAATAACAGATGATAATACAATGATCTTGCATGATGTTCCAATTCCTCGGGCAGTAGAACTTGAGTGGGACAAACGCCTGTGCTGAACATAAAGAAGGATGAAACAGAAAGAATAAATCCATTTGCTTATGTCCCAGCAGGACTGCTAGCAAACAATGACCAAAACACAAACAAGTCACCTTCTAGGGCACAAATGGAAGCATGTGACATATGGCCTTGTACTGGGCGTGAGGACAGAAATGTGTATTTAGAGGGTCTAATATGGCCCCTAAAAGCACCGCATGTAGAAGATGTGTTTTACCCTAATCTACCACCCATGATCCTGATTAAAAATACCCCAGTACCCACAGATAAAGTAGGCAGGTTTAATCCCCTCACTGTAAATTGCATAGCACTTTTCCAGGAGCTTCATGTCCTCCAAGTGTCTCTCCCAAAATACAGCTGGAACTTGTCAGTAAGCTGAAACATCATTAGGGAAGGGAAGCCAGAAGATGGACAAACTGTAGGACTATGGATCTTACTTCCTTCAAAAACCCAGATGAACTCCAGTTAGATCTGGATTTCAGAAACTTAATACTAACCAAACAATTTCCTATAACACTGGTTAGGAGTCCAAACTTTGTTTTCTGTAACCCAATGATAAACACAGTAGTGGATATAATGGAAAGTCAAGGTTTTGAGAAAGAGCTTTAAGCAACCAAATTTACAGACATCCTTAGTGACAAATCGATGGAAGCCAGTGGACATCTAAGCTTAACATTTAATCTGTTTTTACACAGCCAAAGCTGTAAATAGGAAGAATCTACAAGATGAATTGGTGAAACTAAAAAAAAATTACGCCTCCAAATTTTATGTGATGAAACTTTCAACATCTCATCTGAATTCCTGACAAATTCAGGATCCATATGCATTGCTATAGAGTTAATTTGAATTTTGAATTTAAGGTGTTACTTCTTCACTGGTAAAGAAAAAGGCTGTTTTATAGTTGAAGAGATGAAATGAGAAAGAACAGAAGATGAGGACAAAGACTGGAAAAATAAAAGCCATAGAAAGAGGTTTAACTCGGGTGCCTGTATAATTTGTCAGCTGCACTGGCAGCTGCTCTGCCCATCAGAAGGTTAACTGCAGGTACCATGGCAGTGTCAGGCTTTTGCACCCTCATATAGATTTTAATTCGCAAAATCTGCAGGGGGACGCAAAGAATCAATGCCACTTTTTTTACATCTTCCCACAAGATCGTGTGAATGAAATATCCCAACGATGTTAAATGGCTTGCCAAACTGGATGACTGTGATCACTGTAATTTTGTTCTTCCTCTCTCAGTGTTCAGCTTATATTTTCTCTGCTACAACCTGCCCAGACCCATATATCCTTAATTACTGATAGAAGTCACTAATTTTAAATATACTAAGTAATGCATTAGAGACTTGGGTAGGCCAACCAAAGGGAAAGAGAAGACTCCATAATTGCTTTGTTATAGATATTATAGTGGAAGAGCAAATAAAAACATGAATGCACAACCCAGCTGGTGAATCACACAGATATGGATAGATTCTGTCTACCTAGGATGATGTCCTCATTTACAATCTTATATCCCTATTGTGATGCTGTGATTCTAGGATGCATTTAAGAAAGGAAGGAAGAAAGAGCATTGGTGGCACTAGTTAAGTATAAACCATAATTCACAGAAGGCATTCTTTCTTTATAACACTATGTTATGTCTAGGTATTTTCCTAAAATAAAAGAGAAGTTAGTAAATATCCTTGAAACTTACTTTAAAAGCCCTTACACATTAGGTCTAAGATAAGAAATGTCTGGTTCCCTACAGAATTTATTTCCTACTTGGAAGGAAATAATTTTTATAATCCTGTTCCACCACACAAAATAAACTAGTCAGACCTGGTTTAGTAACTGACACACAGGTAAAGTTTTATCAACTCCATCTATGTATATGCAAAAATACAAACATAACTTTTTTTTTTAACAAATGTCAAAATGTGGATATTTGAATGTTTCTATTAAATAGTGAACTATTTTCAATTTCAAATAGTTTTACACATATTTTAAGCTTTGCTTTGACAGATAGAGCTGAGCATATTTAATTTTGCTGTGACTGCAGGACTTTGAACTTTGGGTCTTAAAAGACCAGATATAACTAGCTGGGCCTTCAAAATGAAAATCCTGTATGGTGCAGGTAAATTTTAGTTTCTGTTTGAGATTAATTATTTCAGTTGTCAAGTATCAGGCTCAAAAATGAGTCACAGTTTTTGGTGAAATAAATAACAAACGGTTATCTGTCTAAATGAGAGCACACTCTGGGCAATGATAGTCATTAATGTTTCAATATCTCTTAAGCCTCAGAAACCTGAGTAAGGCTAGCCTGAGACCCCTGTTACTTATTTCATTTGGAAGAAGAGTTCTTAAACCGTTAGATGGAGCCCCTCTTCTTCTGTCTGTACGGACAAGCCCCTCAGTGATGCACAGACAACCTCCAGAGTGGCCCCAGCTGCACCACACCAAGACTGGGAGAACCTGGGAGTCTTTGAATGCAAAATACACCTTCTCCCTTATAAGAACAAGTGCTGATCTTCTGTTTATTATCACTTTGACTCCGGAGGTTGGCTGGACAGCAAAGCCACCGAAGATGGACAACTGGAGCTAGGGGTGTCCTGTTGCTCTATCACAGGTTCCTTGCTCACTGAGCTGAAGGAAGAAGCACGCATATCCACCGCTGTGTTTGTCATTGGGTGACAGAATACACTTACACCGGCATTAGCTATGCTAAGCCTGCCTGATAGATAGAAAACTTCTGTCTTCAGAACAGATTTTAGGCACATTTCATCAGCCCAAGTGTAATCCACCTGACAGCATGCCTACTTTAATGCCATCTTTCTTTTCAGAAAATTTCACCCATCTTTTCTCAACAGCTTTTACCACAGGCTTCCTCGGGGTGTGAATGGTGAGGAATTGTTAGCAAGAGGTCACATTCCTTTACCCAACAGATTTGATGGAAGTCCTAGACTAAAGGCTAAATTATTAAAGTTAAATTATTCAGCTTCACTTGTGGGATTAGGTAATGCAGTTCATGTGTTCTTAATCCTTAGCCAGACTCGAGGCCGGTAGTAACTCCTAGTAGTTGTTATAGATGATTTGTCTTCTGAGAACATTTATCCACTGCCAAACGTTTTCCAGTTGTGAGGCACCAAATAAGGACCTTTTTTTTCCATTTATCTATACAATGCCAAATAGCTGACAGCTTAGAGTTGTTTTTGGGGGGTTCTGGGAGGGTTTTTTTGTGTTTTTCACTTTTTTGTTTGTTTTTGGTGTTTTTTTCTTTTTTTTTTGGTTTTTTTTTGTTTGTTTGTTTGTTTGTTGGTTGGGTTTTTTTTGGTGTTTTTTTGTTTTAATGGCTTATATAATAGCTCCAGCAATTTCAGTAACCCCCAGCATCCTCCTTCTCTCCAAATCTCTGAATAAGCATCATTGCTGGTAGCCCACACCTCTCCTTTTCCATCCCTGCAGCAGCTTCCGATTTGTTCATCTTTGCTCTCTGCAAGGAAGGTACCTCAGCTGCCTTGCATTCATTCTTCATTCAGCAAAATGTGGAACAAATGCTCAGTGACAGCCTGTTGCACACCAGTTTAATAGTGCATAAAGCACAGAGGCTACTGCAAGCAGCTTTTGGAAATTCAGCATTTTGTATTTAAAGCTATTCAGCTTTGTGGTAATGTGGTGGTTCATTCTACAGCTAGATTTCCAGAGATGTGTGCCTTTATGTAAAGTAGTATTAATGTATTTTTAAGACACTTTTGGATTTCCAGTAGAATCCTTTGTAAACTACTATGACATTTGTTCCAGGTATTGTGACAGGAAGGGTCAATAATGCAAATATCCCACTAACCTCAGCAGAACACTTCATGTTCCATGTTCTTCAAGAACTCAGTAAGAAATTTTTGAAGATACAAAAAACATCACAGCAAATTCTGTCAATAATTATCTGTTTCTCTCTTGAATATGTATTTCTACCTAATGGAAAAGTCTTAGGTGCTGTTCAAGCACTTCCTTTCAAGACCATGTATCTTCTGACCACTAGTGAAGCTGTTTTGCTGTATTAAGGGGAGAGGTGTTTGTATTAGAGAGAAAAACTGCAACCAATTTTTCAAACTCGAAATGCAGACTTGGAGATATGTTGTCCCAAATTTCCTTTTTTCTTCCCAGTCTCTCTCTCTATTCTTGGTTCATTTTTCCTTTTAGAACTCTAAGCAGCCCCATTTTTTCAGATTTCTTTCTCCCCAACACAGGTCAATTCTTCACTGTCAATTCTTCTCATTATATTTCTATCCCCCTGCCATACCCTGGAGGGGTTATACACTTTCTCTTTGTAGCACCTGGTACCTGTGGCTGCATGGAGGAAATCTCTCCTTCTCTTCCTGCATGACAGGCAAGTGGGTTCAGTGTGGTGTGAAGAGGAGCAGAAGCACCTTTCCTATGAGGATTTCTGGCATCCCTGGGCCTGGGTTTCTGCCCTGGCTGCTGTGGGAATCCCTATTTAGCCACGTGTTCTGTCTACTACATGAAAGACTCTCCATTTTTTCCTAGGGCTGAAGATGGCAGTGCAAACCTGTTCGTATCCTTTCCTCTTAGAAGGCTGTACTTATTTTGTCTATCACAGGATTGTTGCAGCGGCGGGCTGTTGGTAAGGTGCCGTACCCTTCCGAAAGCGCCTCCAGCCAGGAGCCGCTTGGCGTCACAGACACACTTCCCCACGAACATGCACACACCGGATAGCTTTGTAATCCGCCGACGAAGAGAAACGGGAAGGGCTCCCGTGTGGGGATCCACGGGGTTTATTGCAGCCACACGTGAAGGCATCCGGCGACAAACAAAAACAATGGGAGCGTACAGGGGTTCTATCTGAGGGCTCAGGGGCGGCACACAGGAGGGGCCAGGGTGTGGGGGCCAGCGGGGGCATAGGGAAGGAGTGGCCGGGGGGCAGGGACTAACGGGGAACCGAGGAAGGGAGAACAACCTGGAACCTGACCCTGTAGGGGAGAAAAGGGGAAGGGAAACGGAACCCGTCGGGGAGGGAAAACTGGGGTACATCTGCATAAGAGTGCAGGGCACCCTGGGAGAGGCCTTTCCTGTCACCAGCTGAGGAGCTGGTTCTTGCAGCCCTCCACACAGGATAATTGCTTTCCCAGCACACTTAGCTGAGGGCAAAACTAGTGGAGGCTCCTTTCACTGCTTAAAGAGCATCTCTGGGGTTGCAGGAGAACTTACTGGGCCTTTCCAGTTGTTCTCCTTCCTGTTGACTGGGCTTCCCATTGGCAGCCAGCTCTTCTGAGCCCAGCCAGGAGATATTATTGCAAAAGAACAGAAAGGAAGTAGCTGTTGAAGCTAAGAGCATCCTTTTACACATAATAATAAGTTTTATAAAAGCATTTAGTGGTCATGCATCATTCCCTGTCTGCATTCAATTCCTGTGAAAGTTTTTAAGCATCTCTGCTCTTAGCAGAGCCTTCCTTTTCAAATTGTACATTAAACATAAGAAATGACATTTGAAGAAATACTTTCATGTGTAGTTAGTCTCTAAGACTAATCTTCTAAGAAGAAGCCAATCAGATGCAAATCTATTTCCCAACACCATATAATATGTCATCTTAATATAGACATCTTTCTAGGCAGTATGGTTTCCCTAACAGCAAAAAACAGAAAGCTGTCCTCACAGAGGGGATTGGAAATAACACAACATTGATGAAGTAATAGTATTGCAACATAGTCAAGGAGCCTCCAGATTGTCACTTGCCACAAATCCTGATTTTTGTCTGCAGCTGGTAACAAACCTAATAGTACACTTCTGAAAAGTGTCCCACTTCAGTGGTTTGCCTCCATTTGCCTCTGGCACACCAGCTGTATTGTTAGAGGGATGCAAGTTGCACCATCCCCAGTCCTTTGTGAACATGAAGTAACTACACAGAACAAAAAGCAATCTCAGCTCAACTTTCATCCCTGCCCAGATTTTAGTGAGGCAAGAGAAAGGTGACAGATCTTTAAAGGGTCACCACCTGCTAAAGAAAACCAGAAAAATCCAAATGACTCCTAGCTGAATGTTCTTACCTTCCATCAGTACTGGAACTGGGAGGTGAACAACAGGGAAGCAAACCACTTTCTGCGTATGAGCTTTCTTACAGCAGTAGGTGAGAACAGCACTTTTGTTCCAAGTATAAAATATTGTAACTATAAAACTGAGCCTGTTCTCTGTTTTCCCTTCTTTTCCTCAACAAGGAAATAATAGTAGAAACACTAACTTTTGAGTATAGAAAATAATAGGAAACCTTCACAATTATCAGCTCTGTAATACCCTATGACGTTAAAAAATGTTTAATAAGAAATATCACCTTGATTTATGTAAGGAAAATACATTTAAAATCTCACAATAATAAAACCCAGTTCCTCTACAAAAAATAACTGATGGATCACTGGGGTTAATTTTCCTGAGAATTATTGAAGTACTGAACAACAGAATGAGAATTCAAACAGCAGTAATGTGCCAAAAGGATGATTTCATTCACTATTTCATATATGCAGAAATGAAGTGACAAATCAGCTCCATCAAGACAAAACTGCTGCAGAGAATGCAGCAAGGAATCTTTATTATTACCTTGGTTCTTACAAAAACAGTAGAAGGTTTGCAGAGTGCATTCTGGTCTGTCAAAAGCACTCAATGTTTGAGTCACCACAATGCCTGTGACCTGGAATGCCAGCACTTTTTTTTTTTCTGTGTTGATTAAACTTCATTAGAGGTGAAAGAACTGCATGCTGCTGCAGGAGAGGCGAGGAGGCAGCACTAACAGGCCACTTTCCAAGCAGATTTCCCAGAAAGAGAGCAATTAATAAAGGGCCATAGAAATGCTTTTTGTGCACTTCTATTTATTATGTCATGAAGGGCAAACTAAAAGCTTAATGAATCATAAAATACAGCATTTTTATGATTATTTCTTCATACCCAATCCAGATCTGTCTAAATAAACAAGGATAGTAATGTGCAGGCAGCATTTGGATCTAGCTTACCCTCAGCCAAGGTCACATGCACAAAAAAAGCAGTTCTGTGAGGAGAGTTCACAGAGCCTGCTTTGCTATGGATTTTATCTGGGAGTTCAGTTCACTGGGAGCAAACTGTGTGTGCATTTTAAGTGAAGTTTTATCTAGATTTAGGATACTCATGACATAGTTCTTCATGAGGAATCTTTTGTGTCTTGTAGGATCTGAGTCCTTCGTAGAGGCACTCTCCCTAGTTAGGGGCACTCAAAGCCTCTCTCTCCCCTTGGCAATGGGGTCCTGATTTTCATAAATATATAAGAATATAAATTGTTTGGAGACTGCTGCTACTCTTCAATTTGGTTAAAATTTGCTACTGGGTTAAAAAGCTGCCACTGGAGGACAGACTGATACAAGACCACATCCAAATCACATGATTGCATAAGCCATTTCCCTAGAAAACCCGAGGAGGAATTCCCAGACCCACAGAAAGGAAATCACAAAGAAGGAAAAGAGCTATTTAAGCAATATATTGGCAATACCTAAAAAGCACTTCCTATTCCTATCCAAAGATACACACATAAAAGAAAACTATTGAAGCAAATATTGTTCACAGATTAAAAACATCTTAATGGCACATCAGTTTTACTCATTTACGACATTAGTTTTAATTTTTATTACAGTAAACACAACTGAGCTACTATCAAAGGACCCATGCTTCATCATGCTACTATCAATAAAGCAATATACTTCATCAAAGAAATGTTGCCTAGTGAATGACATTTCTTACTGTCATTAGCAAAAAAAAATTAATATAATTAATTTCTTAGGTTTTTTTCCATAGACAACAAATCAGGTACAAGTCTGTGCAGATAAACAGGAGAATGAGGATTTAATCCCTTTAAAGTTTTTCTGGTTTTTGGTATCCTGTAAGCCACACGGTTTTGTTCTGCACAGCACTTTTCACTAGAAACAGGATCAAAGCAAACTTTCAGAAAACACCTCCTTGGTTCTGCAGAAGCTCTGCTCTGGAAAATTGTCTCCTTTGTTTCCCTTCCTTTTCCCTCCCCATGAGCTATTTTTAAGTGTTTCCACCAAATTGTTAGTCATAACAAATTACCAAACCTGGAGGGTGTTAGCTTTGCAATGAAGCAGAAACAAGTCATGGATGAGGTTCTCTCCTAATAGCTTTATCATATGAGTGACACAGAAATTGTAGCACCCTGGGCACACTGATGCAACTTACTTTGAACCGACAATTTGATCATATATTAAACGAAATTATTTCTGACAAATAGTCCAAAAGGGCCTCTCTTCCACAAGAGAAGACAAATTTATGTTGTCCTAGAAATATTTGCACAGGTGAGAGAGGACAGGGTTGTATGGCACAAGGAAGACACCTCTGCCCTAAACTGAGATCTGTATTACTAATGATGGAATGACGGGAGCATTGCTGCCCTCTCCCAGATTTACACGCACCTCCCATCCTCTTTTCTCTGTCCTCCCAGCCGTAACCATTGCTCGGTTCTCTCCCCCTGCTTTTGTTCACCTCCTTCTCGTCTCCCGCAGCGGAGGGCAGTGCCAGGGCAGGCAGGGGCCGCGGAGAGCCGTGCCCTGCCCCAGCTGGCGCCGCTGCTCCATCAGCCGTGCCGGGGGAGCGCAGCCACCGTGTGCCTGCCGGAACCGGGGCACGGCCCTTGCATCGCTGCAGGTTCTGCAGCTTGGGAAGAGCTCACTGTACTTGAAGCCAGCTTAGGTGGGTGGTGCTCAAGGCAAACAAACCTTCAGCTGGGGAACCCACCCGTGACAACTTTTACAACTTTTTCACTGCAGCTGCTGACATCACTGCCTGCACTGCACGGGCACCATTCATGGGTGCAGCACTGCTCCAGGGCCTCAGTGCAGGAAGGCAATGCCAATCTCTGGTAATTAACAAAGAGGAGGTATTTGTGAAACTTAGATTGGTAGGTAGATTAGCTTTGATACCAGGAGAAGGGACTATAAACCCAAAGATTTTATTTTATCTATCATCACTCAAAGGAGCAAATTACATTGTTTCCTTGCTTCTGAATTAGCTGCAGTCTCACTACTAATTTTTAATGGTCAAAATTTGCTCCTTTCAATATATGCTTGTTGATTCGAGACTTGAGGGTTTCTTGTGCTTAATGGAACACTCTCGCACAAGAAATACAGACATCCTCTAACAAACATACTTGGAGTCTTGTTTTTTTCTGGTGTGGGGTAACAGCAGAGTTTTTCTTACTAATTATTCAGGTACACATAAAGAACTGGTTGGGAAGTTTGTGTACAGAGACAAGTTAGCAAAGTGCCAAGTTCCAGGAGTAGCCTAAGTGCTCGTTATGGAGGTAGCTTTTCTCACGACAATCACGCTTTGTCTTTTTAGCAGACAAGCTGTACCCGTTACCACGTGGTTGTTTTTCTGATGGCCTCCTCTCCCAGGGCAACAAAATCCCCAGCAAGCAGCAGTGACTGCTACAATTGCTGAGAGCAGAAATAAATGCACATTCAGGACGGATCTACTAATAGCCTTTACTTTCCTTGCCCCAGCCCATTATCTGTGTTTTGCATCAGTTACACAGAGGCCCAGAAGTAACTAAACAATTCTGAACCCAGAGCAGCTGAAATTGTTTCAGTCCCTCCCCACCACCAAGGAGCTCAATCACCTCTGGCAATTACACTGTGGTTTAAAACTCGAGCTTTTTCATTCCACTGAACATGTACGTTTTTCAAAATACACACACACTGGACTTGAAGTAACCCAGAAATAACAAGGAATTAATGCAGACAAGAACTTTAATGCTCTCATATGCGTAACGTTTGTAAATTTCTTGTCACTTTTGAATTGTTTTCTCATCTCTAAATGACAGTTTGCCAGTGGCCTCTACCTCCTGAACTTCTCATTTGTGTATGCTAGATCCAGTACAATCATCAGCATATGTTAATACTTCTATTTTTGCACCAAGCACCAGTCTGTAAAATGACGAATGTGGTAGCAAAAACTCAATTTAATAGAGGCTTATGATCAGAATCACATTTTTGCTGGTGAGATTTTGTTGAGATCTAAATGAAGCAAACTTCTTTGTCATGCGTAGCCTTGGGGAATCAGATGTACATTAATTATAAATCACCCCCTTTTTTTCCTTGAGATATTAAATATAACTGCTCAGAACTCATCTTGTTTTCTTGCTAGAAGACAATACACTTGAGAGAGACATGCTGCATTTCCCACCTCCCTACCTCCTCCCCTGTGGCTTTATCACATGTACAAATAATTGTCTACCATTATTCTACAATGAAACGTTTAGATTTGGCAGTTGGGTCTCCTTTGAGATGGCAGGATGCAAATCCACACACCTTTCAAAAGTCATAAAAAAGGCTTCTTCCTTTATAATTTGTCCTTTGGATACTTCCTGTACAACGGACTTATTTTTAGCTCAAGATCCCACTCTGGAAAGTTTTTCCCCCAGCTTTCTGTTTCCATTCAACCATAAGGTGGCAGGATTCAAATCCTTCCTTTACCAACTTCTTTTTCAATACTACACAGCAGCAGAGCTCACAGTATAATCTGCATCAAGTACTCTTCTTGATTCTGCCTTCAATAAAAGAGACATTTTAATAAGCATAGAAGAAGGTATGGATTACACTGCTTCCTGTAATGAACCTAAGAGGCTGTTTGGCAAGAGAGATAATAAAAAGGCAAAGGAAGATTTCTGCAGGAATAGATCTTACAATAAGCATCTTAGCTTTGGATCCTCTATTTCATTCTAATGTGATTACTAGCAGGGGTATATTACCAAAACTGCTCCAGGATGCAACTGTGGTTTTGGACAGCAGAGCCTATCTGATAGTTGTAATAAATCAGTGTTTCAGTTGTCATTTATTGTATTTTAAACCAGAGACACAGCAGGTAAGATGACAATAGTACTTCTTGCTGCTTTCACCAAAAGCTGAGATTGTCAGACAGGACTGATGGGCTCTTTAACTACAGTGTGGTTGGCTCACTTTGGAAAGATCCACCCAGGGAACAAACTCAAATCTAAAAAAGGCACGTCCAATTTAAAGTCCAAATGTAGCCCCAAAAATAGTACATACACAATTTTATACATAAAAATTAAGATACATATATAAACATATACAAAAATAGTTAAAACAGCCTTGCACTCCCCTCTGCTCCTATTTAGCTGTGCTTATCAAAAATACTACAAGAGAACAGCTGGTGATTAGCATTATAAACAACGCAACTTTGGGCAGCCTGCATTTGTCTTTACTTTGTCAATTGTTTAAGAAACTGAACACGAAGGGGCTCATATTTGTGTGACTTCCCTCACTATTAAGGGCTCGATAACCCTGAATAACAACAGAGGAAGGAGCAGAACTTATTTTACTGCCCCAACCATCTTCTTCAGATTTGGTTCTCAGTCTTCCTCACCTTTCAGACAGCCCCACCCATATCAGAGCTCCTGCTTTTTCTTTTGCAGGAGACATAAGGAAGGAACTGTTTTGGCTGATGTTGGGCAGGCAGGCATATGATCCATGCAAGTTCTAGAGCAGAAATGCAAGAAAATATTTCTTATCAACAGCAGGACCTGTAACTTCACCATTTTTCACACAGAACAGCATAACTTTTGGACGTGTCCCATGTCCAGAATATGTTCCAGTGCCCTCTGCAGGAGTATCAAAATGTGACTCGGCTACAGTGCCAGAACCTCTCTGCAAGCAGACACATTGTTGCTTCTTATTAAAATTTGAAGTCTGGCAGTTGTGACCCTGATTTCAAGGTACTGCCAGAAAATGTTATCGCTCCAGAGACCTGCAGTCCCAGTTGCACTAGAGAGAAGTGTGTCCTTTAGTCAGCTGTGAGTGTTGCCATTCATAAAATCATTTATTTGCCAGGTATCTCAGATAATTTCCTTCTGGGTAAGAAAATATCCTCTGTATGGAGCAAGGGTAACTGTGGCACTGGAGAAGTGATGAGTTGAGATCACACTCATAGTCTGCTACCAAAGCTTCTTTCTAAGTCCCAGGGAGTCACCTTATTCCTTAGCAGGACCATTCTCCTTTCTTTTTTCATCACAATTGGTCACTCTGGTGAGCTTGGTTTATAGTCACTTCATGGCTAGAAACTTCTGCTGACTTCACTAGGAGTTAGGCCAATACAGATGTTTTTCAGAACTAATGTCTGAAATGCACATCAAGGTGAAAAATAGTTTTCAAACTAAGGCATATGAGGAAAAAAAAAAAAAATCAAAACCATAGCACTGTCTCTATTTGATGCAACTGGAAGGCTCACAGGGAGCCTTGAAACATACTTCAGTTGTGTTCTGGCTTGGTTTTGGGGTCTTTAGCTTAAAGGATATGTCCCCTGTTTGTGCAATGAGGCCGAGTCCAAGTTCTGTACAAAATTTTCTGCTAGCATTGAGATTGTAGTTACCTTTCTAGAATCTGAAAACAAGGAAAAAAATCTAAACACTCACCTTTTAACTTTTTTAGGAACCTCACAGTGCTGAACTTGCTAATAAATATTAAGAAGATTTTCACTGTCATCATGATAAGTAGGAAACAAAATTTCCACTGAGACTGAAAGTATTGAAAGTAAAGCTCCAATTAATTTCAGGAGAGCACAGACAGTCAAGTCTGATAATTCTTCTACAGGTTCAAAAGAGAAGAGACTGAAAAAGGCTTTCACTCATCTGTCATTTATGCTGCCCTAATATACATAGGCTGCAGTACTACTTCTGAGAGCAAACTCAGACTAAAGAGGAATTCTCAAAGCTCATTATACGGTACTTGCAAATGAGTAGAAGTGCTAAGTCTTTGATTTCTGGAGTCGCCAAACACTGGCTCAAATCCCGACCCCCTAGCACACAGCCTACATAACTAGGACATACGCTCTGGAAATCAACAAGAGGGAGATTTTTTTTTCCTCCTTAAGAGTTTGGGGCAACAATAGAGCCAATTGCATCTTTAACAGCTCTCAGACACATCTTTTCTCCACTGCAATGGCAAACATACTGATGTATCTCAGTGCCCCAGAGTTTTCATTCTCTGGCCCTGGGGACACTCTAGTAGTTCCCTCCAGGCTGTGTAGTGTGGGTGTCCCTGTACAACAGACCCAGTGCCTGCATGGCTCTGCCTGGGTGCTCAGAAAGAGTTGAGAAGCTGTACAACATATCGCACCTATCTGCAAAGATTACCTTGTAGATAAAAGTAAGAAATGTTAAAGAGGCCCCAAACTCTCAGCTCCTGCTGCAATGCTATCAGCCCACTCCCCATTACCATTTGTTGCAACACTGGCCAGAAGGGCAGGAACATTTCAAAGGGAACATATTCTCTAGCCAGGCTATGGAGTGGGCAAGTACCAGAGCTGTGTATCACAGGATTAGTTTAAAGGCAGCCTTGTGCACCTTGAATTCTGAGGCTGGGATGTGGTGTGCGGTAAGCCAGCTAACATTGCCATTTCATTCTTATGACTACTCACAGGAAGGAGGGGAGGAGAAAGATAAACATTTTCTTACAAGTGCTTTTCCAAGGTGGTGTCATCTGAACACAGAGGATTAAGTCCTCTACTGGCATAGACTGACATAAATCAGTTGCCTTTAAGTGCTGTAGCTGCATTAGATTTGGCCCAGAGCTTCTTCAGGTCATGTATTATTAGTTACTTTTAGCATCACTAGGATTCCTTCATTTCACTCCCAGGAGGCAAAAACTGATACAGAGTTACAGAACTGAAAGTACCCCATGTGGTTAACCTCTTTGTGATCACTGAAAACTCAGGGTATGAGCTGTTTCTGTCAGCTTTGTCAGATTGAGCTGGTATACAATTCAAAAGCAGAGTCAAATATAAAAATCATGCAATTAAAATAATGAGGGAAACCTTCCACAGTCTCAACAGAAAACAGTCTAAGGTAATGGCTTGGGTATTTTTCTTAACATGTGCATCGACTATCTGGTTCTGTTGTTCAGGTTTGACTATTTTTTCCAGCTAAGTAGACCCATACTGTGTGGGCTGCTTACAGAGTGCTGGTAACATCATCAAGGCTATGTCTGATCACTATGCTGGGAACATACTGGATGGAAAAGGATTTATGCATGTCAAAACACTCCAGGGAAACAGGCAGCTTACAGCCCAAGGGGGCAGAAATCATCCTTTTAGTTAATCTCTACAGAAGGTTTTGTAGACACCACATAGGACATCCCGCACCAGGGGTTTCCAAGAGGAAAGGAAGAGAGAGGGAAAGTGTGAGCAGTTGCAAACATATCATCGGTAGGGCTTAGAAATATAGTGTCTCCCACTTTGTGGAGGACAAATGGCCTAGATTCCTTGTGATCCCTTCCTTCTCAGCTGGGTTTTTGAAAAACTGTTAAGGCCTAATTTATTCCTATGATCCATAGCAGAGAAGCTGCAAGCTCCTCAAAGGTAAATCACAACTCATTTAGTGGTGGTTTTCTGGGTTACATGAAAGACAAACTAGTCTCAGGAATTATACATAGCTATTGGTTTGATTTCAATAGCTCTTAACATTAAGGGTATAAGTTATCTAATTAGTCTTTTGTACAACAAGCCTTTCCTTTCTTCTAATGAGGATAGTGTGTTTTAATTATGGTTATGTTACCAGGTCAGGCCACAGACTAAGTAAAACCCTACGCAGTTGGGTGGCAATGATAACATGGTATTTCCATTGAACATAAGCATGTTAATGGTTAAGCTTGGGGAAAACATTTTGCATGTTTCTTCACAATTTCTACCACCTCTTTCACACTCCGAGCAATGAAACAAAGTGCCTACTGAGCAGGGTAGAAAGTGTCCAGGAGACCTCCTTATGGGATGTTGTTACAAACTTGTCTCCAACATACCTTCCTTCTGTAGCTTCCTAGAGGGAAAATTGAGGTGATGTCATCAGGCTGATCTTCATGATACCAGTCATCTGTTTTTCCTGTCTGGGAAGAAATGTATACCACCAGACACCACTGTGGTCACAAAGAGAAGTAGGTAACATCCCACTGAGCTTGGACTATAGTTCTTACATCTTTTGCTGAAGTAAGTAGTTCATGATAGTAGTGGGTGGCCAGGTTTTCTTCTCTTAAATACATAGTTGAGAAAAAAAAAAAAATCCTCTGTTTGTCCTTACAGTTAATAAGTTCAGGGCACCTACTATTTTTCTTTGAGGTCATAAAACTTCTTAATAATCTAAAAAGACACATTTTTTTCTTCTGCCTACACCAGAGAATGCATCTTGTGTCATCCTCAGACTTGGAACTCCCTTGTGTCACTCAAGGGACAAAGCAACTTCAATTCTCTTTCCTATTGCTAATTAGAAAGGAAAATAGATTGCCAACCAATCTTTTATATCACAACTACTGAATAAGAGGAGCCCAGGGACTATTATTCTATAAAATTAGGGAGCAGTGAATTTAAGGGCTGGTCTAGCAAGGGATAAAATTTTTACTAGGGGTTTAGAAACTTAAGCCACGGGCTTCAAAGCTTCTTGCTCAGAGTCCTCAATTTTCAAAGACCTTATGCAGTTTGGCAGGGTCCAAAGTGTTTGGCCAAACTCACATTTTGGGTGCTTTCCACCTAAACAAGCCAAGGAGAGCAGGGTCGAAACTGAAGGAAGAGCTGTGTTTTGGGTTTTGTGCATCAGGAAGGCTGTGGGAGCAGGACAGACTCCCAGGCACACCAGATCACAGCTCAGCATGCACCTGGGAAGGCTGGGAGCAGGTAGCAGGTGAGGACACAGCTGATGATGTAGTCCGTTTAAGTTACCCAAGGCAGTGAAGTTATTTTCTTTGGCTCTATCCATGCTGCTTTGCACCACTTCCATATGGCAGCTTAACATTCACCCTCCCTTTAACATCTATGGTAAGACACTGCTGAAGGGGCTTTCATGTGATATTGAGTGCATTTAGAACTTTAAAGGATAAATCTAAACAAACAGGAAATCTGCATGCAAAGCTTTTCCTTCTGGGCTTTGTAGAACAGAAAGTCTGTTCAAAACCTTCCTCTTTCTGCTTTAGCAATATTTTTTTAATAAGTGCTAAAATATTCTGATTTGATAATATAATTTGTATTATTCTTTACTAAAATTATATGCCAACCTTTCTCATGAATGGGCAAGGCTAAAAATTGAGTATTTGAGTTAAATGTATTCAATCAAATATTCCACAACTACAATCCACCATTGAAAGAAATCTGTAGTTTTTTTCATATAATCTTGTCTCACAGTAATCATAATAATACAAGAAAAATTATTGAGTCACTCAGTTAACAAACTTGACAGCCACACCACCAAAGTTGGCACTAGTTAAAGCAAACAACCCTTTCTTAACTGAGAACTGCATATGCATGAACTCTTACACACATCTCTGTTGTCCTAAAGCAGTGCAAGAAGAGTCTTTTAGGAAGCACAAAACAAGAGGCTGCTTTAAGGGTTGCACAGATGTGCAAGCTGGGGTCTAAGGCTGTGCCCTTCCATGAAACATGAAATCTGCTGTGCCGCAGCACAAACACTGCTTTGGGGTCAAATGAAACTGTTGCAGGTAGGGAGATCTTTTCTTTTCCTGAGAAGACAAATCCAAGCCAATTTCATTTAATGTCAACCCAATGTTTTTCTTGAACATTCCAGCTTAACTGCTGATCAAAAAGCCCCTCCTAATTCAGGCAGCTCTAATTCCAAGACACTCTCAACTTGCTTCTAGAAGCGCAGCTTTGGGGAGGTTTGTGTTGATGCTCAATGGAAATGCTTCATAGAGTCAATCACAGGAGAAACTGCATCAATTACAGAAAAGCCATACATCCATGTGCAATTTACAGATATAAATTTAAAATACCTTTTAAGTGATTCTTGTTGTAGAACCTATTTCAACCTCATGGGTCTTCAAAGACTGGGTATTCCTCTACTGCCAATGACATTTGTAGATGGTTCAATAGCAACTAAATGCAGTGACTTTATGATAATTCTTAAACAAATAAAAACCAAACCTTGAAATGGATACACCAACTCTTCTATTTCTACCTATTACAAAATACTTTTACTTGTGCTTCTAGCATGTGGTCGTGTGGAAGAGTGGAAGAAATTTGGGTCTGAAGCAGAAGGAAGAAATGCTGGCAAAGCTCAGATCTAAAAGGAAACTTGAGTGACCACGACTGAAGATTCCTATTTAAATCTTCCCCCTCCTACCCCAGAAATTCACTGCACACAGACTTGTGCCCTTGTGTTTGTACTCTTGGCTATATCAGCTGGTGCTTGGGAGAGCAAACCTGTTATTTTGAGGTGGCAGCATTCTTGATAGCTGCAGAAATTAGCAGGACTTGAACATACTCCCCTTCCCTCTGCAGCTTTTGTCTCTGGGGGATGAGGAGGAGGAAGTGGACATCATTTGGGTTGTTGCAAATTGATTTAAGAAGTTACCCGAAGTATTGCCTCCTCTGTCCTCTTTTCACTATTTTTGCCTCAGGTTCAAATATGATGTTAAAAAATAGAAGACATAACGACACAAGCTATATTCTGTATTAGATGTTACCAACAGATGAACTCCCAACTATCACAAACAAATAACCCTTGGCATCATTTTTCCCAAAGACCCCATGATTACAGCTTTAATATTTGTTTTCTAACCAGATTCTGAAATATTTATTTAATAGTCACTCTGTTGGTGACTATTCCTGGCATTAAGCTTAGAGGCAATAGATGCAAGGACAGCCACATGAACACAGGAACAATGTAGAATGTAGACCTGAGTTTATGCAATAGGAAGTTTCAGAAGTGAAATGAGCTGTCACAGAAGTCCATCCTGCATCTTCCCTCATGGTTCATTTTCACAGGATGTCAGCACAAGCCTGCAATGCTGTGATGAATTTGAGAATGATCTTACAGCCATGATATTTTTAGGGAATCGCAGTTGGGATTAAATGAATTCCCCACTCCAGCCAGTCCTGGTTGCTTTATTTAAGGGAAGGGCCTGCTATGGGTTTCAGTTCCAATTCTCTGCCTTGCAGTCCCACTTGCACTCATCTGCTCTTCTCTGTTTTATACCCTGTAACTTGTTGATGAATTTGAGGTCTACCTAACTGTTCAATAAGAAGTTTCCATACCTGTCACAACAGATGCAGTCAGAGGAGTTTTGGAATGAAAATGCAGAATGAAACATGAAAGTGCCATTGGAGGACACTGAGTTTTTTTGTTAAGACAGCACTAGAGAAGCAGCAACTGTGTTTTTTCTAGCACTGTTTTCCTCCACATAGCTACAGATGCCATGTGTGAAGTTTTATCTTACATGGAACTAGAAGAGAAACTCTGCATCTGTACTGTCAGCATGGGTCATGACCCTGCAAACATGTGAGTACTCACACTGGCAGAGCAGCCAGTGCAGATGGAGCCAGGCAAAGCTACTGACCCTCCATGACAACCTAGCACTGCTACACTTCATCGTGCCACGATGGAGTGCCTGGCACAAATCAGCAGTTTTCCTCTGGCATCCTTTACAATTCAACCATCACAGGTAGAAGGCAGAGTAAACTCTGAGTAACTAGAATTCAGGAGGTGTAATGATAACACAGTCCTGTTGCTTGCTTGAAGGCCAGTGTTTCCTGCAGGTAGCTGCATTATCATTATTTTGAGCCTTGCGATGACTGTCCTTTGTGCACTGGAAGTCAATCACTTCCCTTACTGAAGGACAAGCCCTTTCCTCTCATCTCTCCAGGCAGCAACTGACAGAATGAGAGGACACAGTCTTAAGCTGTGTCAAGGGAAACAGAGATCATGAGCACAAATACATTAGAGCAAGTTCACATCTATAATTTTATGCTTCACTTGTTGACTAACTGAAAAGGCTGACTTCTAAAACAATGCACAGATCACTATGATAACGTGCAGTTTCTTATTCGCATTACTTTTGTACCTGAAAGTTTCAGCCAAGAATTCACGTTGCAGTGCCCAAGGCCTTATGTGAGGGGCTTACCCAGCTGCCAGCTAAGTGTAATTCCTCAGTGAAGGAGGCCTGGTTACTATGTGCAGCAGGTCCAGGCGAGTGAATTCAACAGCCTGGGACTGTGTGTGGGTGTAGATGCACTAATGGACTGGTACAGCAGATGATTGCAAGATCACACAGGAAAAAGGTGTTTACAGGGAGCAAAAGGCAGAGTCCAGGGAGTCATCAGAGCAGTGAAACGAGGTTTAATTACTTTGGCAAAGCTTGCATTTTAGATTGTTTTAGTTTACACTCATCTCCATAACACATATAATATGGAATGAGGTAGTTGTATGGTGCAGTCAGAACAGGAGAAGATATAGAACAGTATTTCACTTTCAGGACTATGTCAAACTTAATTTTCAGTTGTCCATTTTGTTTTTATTTTCCAGTATGATCATTTTCATTCATGCTTCCTCATCTCCACAAGTTTGTACTGTATACTAAGGGGAACATCTGCTTATTGCTCATTAATACAGGGTTCATTCAGTGTGATGGATGGGGTAAAAACAACAACCAAAAAATAGGTTTAGTTTATGGAAGGAATACACCCAGATGGGAACATCTCACTTTCATAAGAATGGACCACTTTGGAATAGACCACCTCGGCAGACAGCCAAGCATGCATCAATAGAATAAAGTACCTTCCTCAGTTATCTGTTCTTGCTGGGATCTTGTATCAACACTTAAAGAATTAATGCCAAACATCACATGTAAATATTATTAAGTGCTCCACATTTCTTATCTCTTTAGAAGTATTTTTAATTGATAGAAGTACTTCCAATTATTCATATTTTTTATTTTATGTTCATTGCAATACTTTTCCTTGGCAGGAAAACAACTATTATGTGAACATAAAAAAAACTGTTAGAAGAAATGTAGCCCCATGAGCATTCATCTAGGTATTTGTGTGGCTCCTGGCTATATGAATGTGCTCTTATGCAATGGGATTTAGTAATCTGCAAACAGATTTAACAAATGCCAACCAAGAGCTCTGTGAGCAAACCTCCACACATGACAAATCAAATATACAATTCAAAAATAGAAACTAAGCATAAGGTTAGAGTTTTATAGAAACAGTATTCCACTGTTTTGTTACATAAATCCCTGAAGAGTGAAGAAACAGAGGAAACTGCTTGGTAAACAGGCATAAAAATTCTATCCTGGATTAATTCAGTGACTCAGGAACTTATCTGAGACACCACATACCTGGTTTCACAACCATGTCCTATTCTGACAAGAGTTTTGAACCTGTTTCTCTTTGTCCAGGGGAAACCTCCTAATCATTATCTATTTGCTGCTCTGCTTTTGCATTCTCAGTGACAAGAATTTAAGGAAGAAAAGGTCTCCATTAAAAGATGAGATGAGTCTGTTTTAGTGAATCAATGTTTTTGTTTGGAGGGATGACATATCAAAAAACCCAACTCCCCCCCCGCCCCGCCAAAATCCCAAAGCCTTTATCAGTTCTACTTCTAGAGACACTGAAGGACTTTGGAGCCAGGGTGTGCAGAGGGAGGCTCTGCTTCCTAAGGGACCTACACCTCCCTGCAGGTGGGGGTCCCTGCTTTGCAGAAAGCCCCTGAGGTTGGCCAAGGAGCTTTTAGGGTCCAGCTTAGAAGTGATGGCAGGAGCAAGCCAAAGGGAAACCTCTTAGGAAGAATTTCAACAGCAAAACAGCATGAAATCAAGACAACTAATAAGAACCCATCTTAGTGGATATTTAAGATCTGAGGGACTGAAGAAGAGAATAAAAGCACATCATTCTTTATTTACAGACTCAGCTTACTTGATATTCTGTGATTTGAATTTAGGTTTGAGAGGCAGGGGTGGAGAGAAGGTAATGTTAAGTCTATATTGTACCAGAGCAAGGATCAGAAAGTGATGAATAGCTGGGTGGCTGCTACATGAAATTTGCTCTAGGCAGAGGAGAAAATGGAAAGCAATCAAATTGGAACTGCCACATGTACAGCAGCAGAACCTAAAGTATGAGCAAGAGAGGTACAAGGGGGAAAATGAGCTTAAGTTGGGAGAACTTGAAATTATTGAAAATTGGAAAACTGGAGCCTTATCATCAGGATTTTAAAATGAGAGCAAAAGAAAATGAGAAATTATTTGAAATAGAAGAGAAATTGCGGCACCATGTCTGTTATATTTAAGAGCTAAACAAGAAAAACATGGAGAAGGAAAAGCCAAGGAGTAACACTTACATGTTTACATTCATGGTAACTTTATCTTAAAGAAAAAAGATAATCAAAATCTGATAAGAGTGCCCTGCAGATCATATTCTGTGAATATTCTAAACCCTTACATGACCTCTCACTGTGCTTTAGACTAAAGGTTGTCCCTGAGTTCCTGACTGCATTAAATTAGGTTTTGACCACTTCACATTATTACCATAAAAATTACTTTCAACTTGACCTGAAAACAAACAAGACTGGCTTTTGCTGCATTAGGAAATACTGGGTTTGGTCTTGCAGTGATTCAGACATTGACAGGGAGAAATTTTATTCCATCTTACTCAGGGGACAACTTGGGACAAGGATATTAAAGTTTTTATGATCACTGTGATGAGTGCTGCAATTTTAATACCACAGCTTATTCACACGACAGTACCAAGAGAGTTTTAGAACAGAATCACCAATTACTGTTGGAGTCAGAGCAGACTCCATAATCCACGCAGTAGTGTCCACTTGAAGTCTGGTGTTGGCTGCTGCAATCAACCTCCACTGAACTGAAGGAGTCAGGCTGCCATGTCTGTGCAGCCTTCTGCAAAAGCACAAGCTGGAGCTAAAGCAATGATATTTTTCCATGTGGATTTTGACTATTAAGCTGAGAAAACATAACCTGGAATCATAGGAAGACTGGAGGCATTCAGAGTGACTGAAGCAATGCCACAGGAAGACTTGCACTGGGAAAGTGTGAGTGCTCGGAGCACTAAGCAGGTGTGCAGCACACTCGTTCAAATTTATGATGGAAAATACATATCTTTTTAATGTGTTCATGTATGGTAATTATAAAAGCACAGATAGGGTTTATTATGGAATGATGCTGATGCAAGGCAAATAATGTAAAACCATATTGTCTTGAAGAAAATTGCCACAATATGGCCCACATTGCAAATCCTTGTATCTGAGCTCTGAAGCCTGTCTCTTGAAAATGAGAAAAATTCCCAGGAAGGTTTGTCCCAAGAGACATATCAGCGTGGGAAGTTTTATTCCAAAGAGTTCCTTAAAGTTTTCTTCTAATAAATTTTAACAGGTACCTTATAAATGCTATTTCCCCACTAATTCTTCATGGGCCAGTTTGCACAAGTTCAACATTTTCTTACTGTGTCTCTACCACCCACAGAGAGTACCTCAATGACATTCCCATTTCTCCTATCACATCTGGTCTATGCCACATTATCAAAACCCCTGTAATATCATGAGATTAAAAAAAGTAAAGAACCAGGTAAGTCGTTGTGACTAAAGAAATATGGACAGGCCAAATCTGTGATGAAGACTCTGAAGTAAGTATTTGCATAGCCAGTTTTCACTGCCTCAAATGACCCATCCTTATGAAGATGGATCAGTAGGTCTTACAAACACGTTGAGGGGAACCTAAAAACATTTTTGCATCATGAGTAGCAACCTCCTTTCTGATAGCTGCTCTCCCCTCTCTCTTCTTCCCTTCCATTTTAGACATCTGCTCACCATAGATTTCACAGGCAAGTTTTCTTTCTATTTTTTCTCTTACCACACTCAAACCTCACTTAAAAAGAACACAGGTGAGTGCATTCTTTCAGGAATCAGTGTCACGTAGCAAACCACACTGTTCATCCTGAGGTAATGCTTGGAGGTGTGCCTTGTAGAGCTGCTGCCCTTGACCCCGATCCTCTCCGTGTCTTTCCACGAGGATCAAGGCAACCTTGAGAAATCTCATTTAGCTTTCAGAGTTGGATCAACTGTTATATCCTTTTAAAAATTAAATTTCTGAAAGGACTGAAGCAGGCTGCTTAATGCCCTAGTAACCAAAGCACAGTGATCCATGGAAATCTGTTCAGCATTGCTCTGACTAGGTTCCTACACCCAGCTTATCAGCTGAGCACCTTTCAGCCAGCATTAGAAAACACAGCCAAGTTCTGTCACATGCTGTTTGTTCCAATCTCTGCTGCTCTCTCTCACCCCCCACCCCACTTTCCCCTAGGCTTGTGCAGCAGAGTCCCTTGCTTTTGTAGCTTTTTTCCCCCCTGAGAACTATGTTTGTGCTATAGGTTGGAAGATGTGAGACTTGTTCTTGGGATATGTTTTGTTGAAAGCTACAGCAATCTCTAGCTTGCAGGAGAAAGTTTCACTGTCTTGAAGATTGCTCCAGGAAAGATTCATCTCCTTTCCAGGCTCACATGTGAAAGTGCACTTACTGACCTGCAGGTTTGGCGTCCTGGCGAGTTGTCAGCCAATGTAGAGCAGTGGGCAACACATTAATTGAGAGAGATGAACTTTTTAGACAGTCTAAATCCCTGCTCAGTGCTATTGCTAAAAGTGATACAGGTGCAGCTGCTCTTGGCAGTCTCAGGAGGTCCCTCTATGCCAGCTCTGCTGGTGCTCCCAGCGCTGTGAGACAGTGCAGGAGCTCAGTCAGGTGAGCTGCACAACTGGAGCAACACCCACACGGGGCAGTGCTCAGGGCACCAGTGCTGCTTGCAGCCCTCCTCACAGCTCCACTGCTGCTGCAGCCCGGGGCAATGGTCATGCTGCCCCAGAGTGCCCCACACCCAGTGCAGACAACAGTCAGCAACTGCCCAGTGTGTGGAGGGGTTTGCTGTGCATTGCTGCAGGAAACAAATGTACCCTTTGAGAGCAAAATAAGCGTGTCTGCATCTGCTCCCAACACAAGACATGACCTCCATTCAATTTCCCAAACAGGAGGAGCTACTAGGATTTTGCGTGTTAAAAATGAGGGTCTGCAGAACCTTACAGAAGCATCAGCATGTAAAATGCGGGTGTGGCGCAAGCACCACTCCCACCCTCCCAGAGCTGGTGCTGGACAGGTCTTCCTTTCTCTGCAGTGCATTGAGGCATTTTGTTCACAACAGAACACCCATTGGTGTACCAGATGACAAGGTAACTTCCCACCCCCAGAGGCTGCTAACCAAGCTCTGTCACAGTTTAGTGCTGAACTGGGAAAACCTGAGGCATTTTCTCCAGCACACTATTAAACAGAAGTTTATCTCCCTGTTTCACTGCTAGCTGGGATGCAGGACCTTCCTGCTCATGCTTTTCTCTCCCAAAAACTTCTGCAGACTCTAGCAGGGGCAAGACTTCAGTTTTTCTGTCTTGAGAAGCTAACACCAGCATAATTTAATCACCCCCCTTCCCCATGCTGAGACACAAGTATTTTCAGCACAATAGCTAAAATCTATTTTGCTCCTGAACAGCATATTTTTCTTGCATCAAGCAATGAAGTTTTCAGCTGTAAAGGGTTTCCAAGTTAAACTGATCAGGTTCCTCCCTCCCAAAGCCATCCATGATGTTTTCCTGCTTTACACAGAAGCCCCACAGGGCACCAGCTCAACTCTACTCTTCTAAGATACTCTTTAAGGCATCTTCCCACAGATGATTGAATCTGAGCTCCAGATGTCTGCAGGCACAACCTGCAGCAGCAGATAATTAAAGTACAAGCAATACTGTATGGTTTGAGCACGGACCTGCAGAATCTCCTGGCTTAAAGCCAGAGCTTAGTAGGCCCTGTCAAGGATGAAAGCAGAGTTTTATGCCCTCAGTGGTCAAAGCTGAGGATAGATTCAGAGACTGTTTAAAAAGTAAGAATTCAGTTTCTGGTAGGGAAACAAGAGGAGGAATACTACCACTCTGTTGCCATGAAATGGCAACACCCCATAGGCACAGCCAATATGTGGGTACTTACATGAGACACAGCACAGTAAGAATCAGTCCCATAACACCTCAGCTAAACCCTTTTAGAAAGGAATCAACAATATCCTAAAAGCCTCCAAGAGGTACAACCAGAAGCACCAATAGATGCTTCCTTCCCTAGAGCCTCTGGGCACGTTTACTTAAGAAGTAAAAGCAAAACAGATCCCCTTCCATCTCTTCCTCTGCTCCTGGCTATAACATTTCACATGGAGCACAAAAGCTTCCTTGAAGTCTCTTCACCTAAAAGTCCAGAATGTGGGTCATGCTTCAGTGAAGTCCCACGAGGCTCCCAGATCTGCAGCTGAGCTCCTGCCAAGGGAGCCACCAAAAATGCCACACAGGATGCAAGTTTGTGTGCAGGCCAGTGGTTTGCCTTCAGGAAGCCAGAACCCAAAGGGCTGCAGTCAGGCAGAAAGATGGCTCATTTCAGAGGGCCACTCTGGTCTGCTAAATCAGCTTCCTCACATGAGAGTGCATCAACTGCCATGAACTTCTGCCAGCCTGCACAAGAAATAATCCCCCAGCAGCAAATGTTGCATTCTCTACAAGGAAAGCACACTCCAGCACAGATTTCTTACTTCTTATTGTTCACAAGGATCCCCAACCAGTTAGATTGTGATTTCTGCAGCTTGAAAACAGGCTGTATTTTATTTGCTGAGGAGGAGGAGTGAAGAGAAGGCACTCAGGTCTTGCTTCATGAGACCCCCTGTGAAACTCTCCCAGAGTAAAACTTGCTGCTTGCACCAAGTATAAACAACCTGTGGCTACCGTCCTACCCTGGTTTAGACTCTCAACCTCCTTTGCAACACATCAGCCTGGAATAAGCAACCCTATAAACAAGGACACTCTCAGATGGTCACACTGGATTAGACATTAAATGTCTCTACATGGCCAAGTCATAAACAGAAGAGAGAACAAAAGAGAAAAAGAGGAGGAAAAGATTGCTGCAGGGGTAGATGGCATTGATCTACTAAAGGCTCCAGCCCAATGCTCTTTAGAAAGAGGTGCATCTCTCACTACAGTACATGTACTGTTACATCTGTACATGCAGTATTCCAGCTCACCTTTTGCCTTTTTAGAATCCATGTTAGCAGGTAAATCCATGCATGCAGGGCATGAAGCTGATCCCAGACAAAGGCAGTGTGTTTTAGGGCTGGATCCAGCCACACCACACCTGCCAGGGTGCCCACAGAGCCACACTCCTCACATGCCAGCATCAAAGGGGTGAGTCTAGACTCCCCTGCCCTAGGCTATCTGCAGCCTTGCCAAGGCCATGCCGAGGCTGTTTAATCCTATTAAAGCATAAGCTGGAAGTACACGATACTCGTTAAAAGAAAATAGCTAGCTTTGTTCCTGAGATCTAAACCCCACAGCAGCAGACACTGTGGGATAGCCCACCATTACTGATCTCTGCAGGCAGGCCTTGCCATTCCCAGCTCCACTGCCAGGAGAAATCCCACAGCCCTGCTCTTTGCTCCCACATGAAAACACAGCTTTGGGATCCCTACTCAGGACAAGTGCCAGAGCTAGAGCACACATTTCCAAAGGGAAATTGCAAATATGAGGGTCCAGCTAATCCTTTGGGTGCTGCTTTACAGGCACACGGGGTCCATATAAAACCACAGCCCGTTGCCACTGTCCCCACACTGCCTTTCTCACTGAAAGAGTACCAGGCAGACAAAATATTAGCTAGTTGTATAAGCCAACAAGTAAATCTTCTAGGAATAGAAATTATTTAGCAAAAGGTGGAAAAAAAAGATCTAGGTAGATGGGCTATACAAACTCATCCAGATCTCTCAATGTGTGGAAGGGGCAGGAATTCAATAGTACATGGAGCTTGTCTGCAGCATCCAGCTGAAGTGCAGGATTCAAGATTTCCAATGGTTTTAGTTGTTTCCAATATTTGATTTAACCTGTTAAACTTCTGGAATGTGAAGAAGTTCTTCCCATCCAAAACGATTTATTTTTAAGATATTTGTGCTGCAGTATGTTGTTTACATACCACCTTAGTAAGGAAGTGATGAAATCAGCCCTGTTGCTTTTATTCATTCCACCTATAATGAGGTGAAGCTATTCCTTCCGGTCTCATGCCATTCAGAAAGACAGAGCTGTTTGTATCCAGGTAACCAGTGCTGGCACCACGGAGGTTGCTGCAGAGGTGTGCCCAGGGACACATCTCCCCTGAGCTCGTGAAAGGGCCAAACTCCTGAAGCAGTAACACTCCTGACCCTACAGATATCAATACACTTGTCTGCCACATTCCCCAGAGAAGCCTGGGGGGGGTGTCCAGGTATTGGGCTGCTTTGTGGATACATACAGCTGTGCAACAACACTCCCCCAAAACAAACAAACAACAAAACAAAAAAAAAACAACCCCAAATCAAACCAACAAACAAACAAACAAAACCATCCCCAAAAAACAAAGAGGAAAAGAAGCAGGAGAAGAGCAGCAAGGGGAAGACACACATATGTATGGCATGTAACCAAGAATTAAATGGTTTTCATTTCTTCGTGAATATTTCCCATCTTGTTTCTCTGCATGTCCAAGTACTAGAGCATTGCCTCCCTGTCTTCTGATAACAGAAACTCTGCCCCACAGTACTAACCACAAAACCTGTTCTTTGAAGGGACTACCAGCTGATCCTGCTTCCCTGTCCCTCAATCAACTGAGAGGTCAATCTTCTCTCCCTGTTGGTGCTTGCCTCAGGTAACTCCCTATTAGGTCTTCACTCAGGGTATTAAATTCACTCTGTTGCTGAAGAATCACCACAGTTCTTTCCATGCTCTCTCTGCATCCACTAACAGTTCACATAAAGCAGAAATCCCTTTAATAAAAATGATATCTAAAAAAAACCATGAATATAATTTTTTTTACAACAATAAAAACCAAATCAAAACAAAATTACACAACACTCCCTTCACATAGTCAATTGTGAGTGGTTTTTTTTTTTTTTCCCAGAGCCCGTGTAGTCAGTTATTTCTTAAGAAGGTGCTTTATATTGTCTCCAAGGCAGCATTCATACTATCCCACGTATCCTAGCTGTTGCTATGGAAATCATTCTTCCATAAGTTGATGTGCAAATGCAGGTCTCATGCTGAGCAGAGAGGCTAAAGGTGTGCATGAGTCAAACTATTTGCTGTGCATTATTCCTCTGCAGCCAGGGGACAGGAAAGGAACAATTAGAGTCTGCACAGAGGGTGCCTGTAGCAAGGAGCTGTGAAAGGAAAGTTAGCACTGCTGGATAGGCACAGGAAGGCTCTGGCTGTTACCTGCAGAAGAGCAACAAGTGGTCCATCACACAAACTTCAGGTTTCTATTCACATCTTACCTCCTTTCTCACTTCTCTACAGGTGCTACACCAAAGCTCTCCTCTGAATTGTCTTCTGTCCTAGACATTAGGGAACTCTTGGAAGCCAAGCAAACAGCTTCCATTACAGAATCACAGAAGCTGGTGGAGTTGTTACACCACTTTTTTGTTTTTGTTAATCACCCTGAGGAGAGGCAGGTAGTTAAAGAATAGATTCCAAACGTCCAAACAGAAGTCTAAACTTCTACATAACATCTCAGATCACAAAGGCAATAATCTCAAAGCACAGCTCCTGTGAGGCACATTATAGATGACAATTAAACATAGTAAACACAGTGCAGCATGTCAGTGTAAACAAAGCAAGCAGATCTCCCTCAACAGTAGCCTAAAATAAAGGTGGCACTTACCTCATGTCAGGGCTAAAAAGGAGTCTGCTGTCACCTAAAGCTGCTCCACTCCTGCTTGTGTTCTCAGTGGAGCTAATCTGCTCTCCAGCTGGTCCCTGGTCCTTAGTAGAAACACCTGGTTCAGCACAGCTTGCTAGCAGAGCACAGGGGTGGCTGGAATTTAAAACAAAAGAACACAGTTAATGATTCTTTATAAAGATTGTTGTACTTTTAACTATCTGTGAGCTGTCATGGGCATTTTTCTGGTAAAAAAACAGCTTACTTGATCAATGCCTCCTAATATTCTAATAAATTCTTACACCATAAATTGAAAATACAATTATAAGCAAATAGAAGTGTTTCCAATTGCTTTAAGAAGATATGGCATGAATGTGAATAAATTATGTTAAATCATACTATCATAGAGAAGTGTCTTGTGATTTATAAGTTCCTACCTTATGTAAATTATTGCCCCACAATTCTGCAGCCTGTGGATAGCTGTCTTTTGTGTTGTGCTATGAACACACATACTATGCCTCAAAAGCTTCCAATTACGTGGGTGGGATTTGGAGAATACAAATGACATAAAAAACTAGAGGGGTTTATTTCAGGAAGAGCTCAGTATGACAGAATATAGTATCAAGATGAGGGATTATGAATTAGAGATTCACTTTCACTGGCTTGTTAGCATATAAAAGAAACACCGAAGGAAAAGTAGAGATATAGGAAAGAGCAAAGTATACATGTCCATTTAATACAATTCATCACCATTCCTCTTGTTTTTAGTATAATGGTATTCATGGGGAACCATATTGTGACTGTAATTTTAAGAGATGTGATTTTGAATGGATTTGGTATAATCTGTTTATGACATTGATAGGTGCAGAAACAATGCCACCATCAGAGGGACTAGGAAGGATTCTTCTCATGTTCATGAAAGCCAAAACCTATATATTTAAATTCTGAACAAGTTTCTGAATTTGCTAATTATTATGGTTATTTCTCCCTTCTCAGCTGCGTCATTTCATGTAAACTGTTTATTTCTTGGCAGTTCAGAGCATGAATTTGAGCTAAAATGCTCTTTAAAATATTTGATGCTCTTCTGTAACAGATGTGAGTTTAGAAATCCAGATCAATGAAGTGGTAGATTTAATTCAATAGTTTTCTGAGATCATTTTCTTCAACAAAAGCCAAGTCAAACTCAGACACAAGATTCCTGTAAATGTTAAAAAACATAATGTTTTCAGGGATTGCTTCATTATAAAGTGAAAGATTAAGTTAGTGCATGTCAAGAGGGAGGATGGATATCAGAGAAAGGGGAAGAGGTGTTACTGTCTCTGTTCTGCTAACTGTTAGTTTTCCTGTAGGATAGACACTATTTTTCTGCTTTGCATGAGAAAAAAGTTCTCTTAGCTATGGCAAAACTACTCAAAAAAGGACTTTTACGCTTCATCTCTCTGTAAGAATTCCACCTTAATTTAAGTCTGTGATGACAAAATGAGACACAAAATACACATCAGTGCCAAATCCTAGAATTAAACTGCAGGGGAGGAGGGCTTGTCAGCAGGATCCCATACATCACCCTCTGTGTGAGGCAAACCCTAAGATATCCAAAGCTCCTAGCTCTGCTTAACTCCCACAGAAGTTTAGTGATGCAGCACCAGGCAAGAGATCGAGTGCATTTCAGGGTGAGGCCATTTACCTACATGATAGCAAATATTGCAGTGCCTCTTTAAATGATTCTATACACATAAATACGGTGTAATAGATCTCATCCTCAACACATCAATCCAAAATTGGTGCTCCCTTGGCTGGACATTATGCAACTTGGTTTCACTTGACCAGCAACACACCCTGAGGGTCAGATATAGGGGGGATATTTTCATCTGACTGGACTGTTAGTGAAACCAAATACTATCCATCTTTCCCTGCCACTCCCCTTTGTTGCTGGATTTATTTTGTGAGAACAGTTGTCCTGTAAACAAGAAAGAACTCATGTGGTTGTTTTTGTCATTTCAAAAATAATCCCAGAACCTGTTAAAGGATGATAGCATCTAATGCAATGTGTCCTGTCCTTCCACAGGAAAGGCACTGGGCTCTAATGTTTTTTTCTCTTATATAGCAAATAAAGCAAGTGATGTTTCCTTCTCTCCTGTCTGAGCCTTTGGCCCTGAGTTCAAACCTCTGTCCATCAAATATAGGTTTAGAGCTGGAAAAATACAGATAATCACATATGATTTTCAGATACACCAATTCTACTGATTCAGGATGGCAATATGCAACCTACCACTTCAAGAGGAAACCTGTGGTTATTTGGCTGTTGAAAACTGTTGTGCACAGAATTGTTCCAGGTATTTTCCCTAAGTCCAGCATACCCAGGATGTGCCTGAACAGGACATATAATCAGCTGGGTCAGGAGCAAAGTGCCCTGGAGGCACTGGAGCCCACACAGGGCTGGTGCAGTGTGTGTCCCTACCAGCTCTGATGTGTGATGTGCGTTGCACTTTTGGTCCCTGGCTGGCACTGCACTCCTACACATTCCAGTAGTTTCTCTGTGCTTTACATCTCCTCAGGCTGTTTGTGGCACCTCATTGTGTCTTAACAAAAAGAAGATTTCCATAAGATTGTGTAATTCTGGGGGTTGAAGACTTGATTGATTCATGGAAACACTATTTCAGGTAAGTTCTATAGTGTAAACCAGTAGAAAGGCATGTGCTCCCCAGAAGACTGACTCAGGATTACTCGAAGCTCAGCTGGTTGGAGCATGGTGCTAATATTGCCAAAGTCATGGTTCAATCCCTGTATGGGTAATTCATGTAAGAGTTGGACTCAACGATCCTTGTGGGTCCCTTCCAACTCAGAATATTCCGTGATTCTGTGATTCTGTAGAAAGGCATTTCAGAGCAGAAATCCAGCAGAAACTCCATGCTGGTCGGCAGCAGTTCATCCACCTCCATTCATCAACAGAGTAAACCCTCCTTGTGTTTTCTCCAGTTGATACCAAATATCAGCACAAAAGACACATTGCCTTTGGAAGCACAAACTTGCAAGCACTCTGGAACGGGATGCGCATGTCCCTTGTCCTGCTGTAACCTGGAATCGAACCTGATTTAAGTGCAATTCATAGACAGGGCTCCTACAGTTACACTTTCTCTCTCTCAGTGAGACACAGTGGCAGCTACTCAGTTCTGGTATACCTACAATGTTACAAACCAGTAACTTGATACAAAGAAAGCATCACCAGAGGTCTGAACTTACTGCTCAGTGACAGCAGTTCCTGGTCTAGGAGTACAGCTCCAGATGATGTTAGGGTGACACATCCCAGCCACAGTGGAGAATACACAATTGTCCCCATATGACATGAAAGGTGACACTGTCTACAGCACACAATTTTAGCCATTAGACATTTGTTATGAATATCTAGCAGCTGCAACTGGGAATAATTTCTAGTGTGAAGGTCTTGCATTCCCTGTGCAGACATTGTAGAAGGGGGAGTCAACAGCTGCTGAGGTTTGGCCCTCAGCCAAAACCCTGCAAACTTCTGACCCTACAAGATTTCCCTGGATTTAGAGGCTCCATGAACCTGCAGCTCCAGAGGCTGTGGAGGTGGTGTTGCACTTGCTCTGATCAAGAAGTGTGTTTGTAGCTCCATGTTCAGCTCCTGGGAGTAGCTGAGTTTGTCCACTTCTGACTGATGCTTCTGACAGTTACTTGGCTCCTCTTTCTCACAACTATTATGACTAATAAATACATCCTGTCATTTCTTAAAAGATACTATTAGGATCTATTCCCTTTCTCACTTGTGCTCGAGCCATCTTAATGAGGAAGGAAGTATGCTAAAATTGAAGAGAACTCTGTACTGGTTCAGCCCAGCAGAAATCTCAGACAACTGTCCTTGCAAGATGGGAAGAGATGATTGTGGAAACTAATCCATGTTTAGAACAAGCAGTGCTTGGTGAAAATTCAGAGAAGTTTTGTTTTCTCTCCTGTGAGCAGAACTAACTTGTTCTTGTCAGCTGGGAAGTCTTGTGGTTGAGTTTTTGTGTTTAGTTAACTTAGGAAAATACTGTCCTGAAAGAGAAGTGAAAAGTCTTTGCACAAATTGTGCACTTCAACATGGTGGTTTGTGGTGATTTTATTGTATCTAGGGATGATTCCCATATGGATGCTTTGCTTCATGTGACAGTTCTTCAAGAACCATCCCACTGGCTGACAGCACACAGTGGGCAGGACAAAAATGAGATTTTTTGCTGTGTGCTGGTAAAAGAGAGGGTGCAATTGTTGGTTTTGATCTTAACAGAACTGAGGCAACCAGGGTCAAGTGCAGTACAACTATGGCACAACCTTCTGTGAAGATGCTGAAGGTAGCACTTATTTCATGGTTACTGGGTTTTCAAAAGGCAGACTAACCTATGATTTTGGGATTTCTGTTTTTAACTGATGGTGCCCTTGCATCGCAATGGAATAGGTGAGGGCTTCTTCTGTAAGTTTCATCTCTGTTTTGGACATATTAGCTTCAGCCAACTGGGTTTTAGCTGCTTTAAGGTAGGAGCTAATTTCTAGGGAAGCTTCAAAGTCATTTATGACATCTCAGGAAACCATGGATTTTAGGCAATAGACTTCAACTCGTACAAGTCATGAACTGAAACCTATACTACCTAAATAGATGCGAAATAGATGTAATATTCTAAAATGCATAAGGAAAATTTACCATTTCATCCCAAAAACCTTTGCATTATTTGCTTGAATGAAATGTTGGAAGTACAAAAATTTAAAATATTCATCTGTTCAGTTTTGTATTTTTAGGCTTATACTTTGAAAAAGTCTATAGGCATCACATGGATCCACTCATCTGTAACTTTGTAATGAATGTGGAGATACACTCAGACAAGACCCTGCAAGTCTCTTGATTCTGTTTCTGAGTTGGTATCTAATCCCCTCGTGATTTCTGATGGGTAAGTAGTGGCTACATGTCCCTGACATTATTCCAAGACAGTAACAAAGAAGAAAATATTTGGGGTTTTTTTCCCCTATTCTGAAGGCTCCATTAGTATAGATAACTGAGACCTCCTGGAGTGGCAAATAATCATATTAATTAATGATCATGTGAAAAAAAAAATACAAAGAAAACATACACTTCAAGGGACTATTCACTTGTATGTGAGTGCCTCTAATCCCAGTGGAGACAAACGGAAGATGCACATATAAACAAAAGGGAGAATATGTTTACCATGATGGACAGAAAAAGGCTAGCCTGCAGGAAAGTGGAATGCATAGAGGGATTTTAAGAAGGATTGCAAATGCTCGTGGCAACTGCACTCAATAAATTATAGTCAGATCAAAGAAAAATAGAATGCTTTGATAAGAGATTAAAAAGTGCTCTTCTCAAATGTACAGATGTAATTAAAAGTAAATAAATTTTTAACCCCATACTCAAGGTATTACTTTTTTTCCCCTGGTTTTATTTTTAAATGACTTCTAGGACCCAGGGAAAAAAGCTTTTTCAATGTCTTCATTCTCTTACAACCAACCACCAAATAAACATGGAATCATTGTTTTCATGCAGGTATCAAAAGTCCTGATGGGGCCATGGGCTTTGGGTGCAGGTGGTATAAATTTTACAAAAACTAGGTGACATACAGCAGCAAAAATATGAAGAGATAACCCTGACAGCAAGGCTGCTGCTTTTCTTGGTTTGATAGCTAAGTATTTACCAACTTGTAATAAGGTGAAAAGCAAAATTGGATTTGCTTTCATCTATTGTCTAGAATAATTTCTTGCCCAAGAACATAATGAGCATGTGCACGATTGCTTATGCAGCTTAGTAAAAAAAAGTAGTTCTTTGAAAAGTTGATAGAAAATTAAGCAGTAAAGTCATAAGTTATTACGAATGTGAATATGCTTTCATCATTTTAGACTAAGTGTAAAAGCTGACCTCTTTTTTTCTTTTTTTCTTGTTAGCTTACAGCTAGCATGGGAAGATGCATTATGACTGTTTCCCTTCAGCATCAGAGAAGCAGGCACCCCAACATGCATTCTTCAGTGCCTGGGACCACAAAACTATTTGCAGCTGCTTGATGCTAAATTCAAGGCAATTCAAATCTGAGCATTTCAATGCTGCAGTTGTCTAGAAATTCTGTCCTTGGAAAAATCACCTTCACATGACTATTCCTTATTTCTAAAAAATTGTTCAGACAGTAAAAGTCAAATCTGGAACCATGGCCTTATGTTTTCCATCTGGGAGCTGCTTCATCCACACATTTTTCATCTGAAGGTTAAAATTGACCATTTTCCCCCTCTCGTTTCTGGTTGTACAAATCATAAGTTAAATGTCCTCTGCACTTGCAAAGTGCTTTTAGTAGTAGACTTGACTTTCTCAATCACCTGGTGCCGAGGGGTCTAATGTTTTACTTGGGATTAATTTGTTTGGTTCAACAGACTGGAGGTCTGCTTCACAGCACTGTGTTACTGTGAATGATCCTGTAATGCCTTAAGAGCTCACTCCACTGAACACTTATTGCTATGAGAAGATGCTTTTGTCCTCTCATCAATAATTTATAGTTGATATAGAATGTGGTGCTCTTCCTGCCTTAAAAATCCTTAGTGAATAGAGCACAATTCCCAGTCTCATCTGCACTAAGCTATACAAGTTTCCATGAAATCTCAGTCCTGAATCTGAGGGAAGCATGGATGCCTGATGTTGGGATTCATTTCTTCAAGTTTTCCTAGAAATGGTATTACAGAGTCTGTGTATGAAGTCCCTGTGTTTGTGCTTCTGGGATAGAGGCTGCACATTGCAGTAGCTCTCAAAAATCAAATGACCCCTGTAGGAGATAGAATACAGCAGCAGTGGTCTTAGTGCTGGGTAGATGTTCAAAATACATGACAGTGCTTTATTTTGGCTCTTCTTTAAATACAGTTTTTCTCTTGCTCCTGATTTATTGATTGACTGGCTTTTGATCAAAGCAACATCTCTTCTATCTTCCATCTGTGCAGGTCTTCTAGGTCACCTGGTAGGGATTTCTGACAGGAGGTGACAAATGTCATATATGTCTCAAGTGAATTTTTTTCCCACCAAAAGGCAGAGAAAACATTTCTACTGATTGCCATAATCAAACACTAAAAGAGGAAAATCCAAAAGGAAATTGCAAGGATAACTACAAATTCACCTGTACCTGGCTCTAACCTCAGCTGTCTGGCATTCTGAGCCAGCACAAGCAAACCTAAGAGTTCAGACTGTGACCATGTGTGACCTCTGACAAATAAGGCTTAAGAATACTGAAAAAAAAAGGAAAAAGTTTTTCCATACTTACTTGAGCTGGAATTCAGGCAAGGTTGTAGTCAGTTAGAGATGCCCTTGCTTCAAGAAAGCCAGGAGCCCAGTGGAATTTAGACATCCAATGTTTCAATATTTCTTTTCCACTTTCTGCCAAAACTAAGAATTGCAGAGAGACTGTATGAAGAAAACAAAATAACTAGCCAAACTGTGTGCTTTGTTTCACGAGCTGCAGTTTCTTGGCAAAGCCCCTGGTGATTTCTCATTTCATCCCAACCAGTTCTCTGACTCATGCTGCTTAGTGGGAAAGCAATGCCTTTTCCCTTCCTCATCACACACCACCATATGAAAACATAAGATTACTCAACAGAATTTACTGGCCACTCATTTGAAATAAAGACAACTTAGTGGTTTGAATCCAAGTGTCAGAGAAGGCAGTCGCCTCTTCATTGCCATTCAGACAGGAGCCTCTGGGAATGTATTCACTCCTGTGGTCACCCAGCCACAACCCTTGGCTATCTGAAGAACTGGGCACTGACAAATGACAATGCCCTCAAGTGTCTCAGTTTCTTAATTTTTTCTTGTATCCGTGAGAAAAAGGAAAGTATGTATTTGTTTTTACACTTCTTCATCATGAAATTGAGTGTTTCATTTGGATTAATTCTGTCTTGCATCCTCTCTATTGATGCCCTAGGGGGAGGAAAAAGAAGGATCTTCATGCTCTTTCTATGGTTTTTAGAGTGAGAACAGCCTATGCCTACACTGTCTTTGCCACACAGATGGTCTAAAAAAACATGAAAAAAGAAGCAGAGCTCATAGCAGATTTCTCACAGGGTATGTAAATTAGGTATGGGCAGAGCTTCAGGAAGAACTGGCTGGTCCTGGTCACAGCCTGGTCACCTCTCTAGCTCCTTTGGATAACAACAGATTTTTTGGGGAAAAGGCCTACCCCATGGTCTCCTTATCCAACTGGCTGTGGTGTGAAGATGCCTTTGCTGAGACAAAAGAGCTGTGGGGGAGATTTTTAGTGTTTTCCCTCGTGAAATAGCAACTTACTAAAAATAGTGTCTCCAGATGAATACATTGCAGTTTGCAGACTCAGAGAAACCAACTTAGATCATTCACTCCTCTTTCCTCCTTTTCAATGCACTCCCTATACTTTCTGAACCTGAAATGAAACAAAATACAGAAACCCCATGCCAGGTTCATAACAGACTCCTGTAAAACATCTGTGTTACAGAAGGGCACAAGATTTTTATCCAAATTCATCATATGACATAAGTTTGTCTCTGATTATGAAACTTTAGAGAAAAAGGTGCATTTGGGGTTTTTTGTTTGCCATTTTTTGTTGATGTTTTACTTACTCTCTTCTCTAAAATTAAACTCAAACTTCTTTTTCTAGTATATGCTATACACCTATAACAAACTGACAAAAAAGAGAAAATTATTTTCTTATCCTATTTTTGGTCACAGAAGCAGTTATCCTCTAGCCCCAAGAGGATGACCAACATATAATGTAAATTAATTCCAAATTTGCATCAATGCTTTTCCACCCTTATTGGTATTATAGGAATCAAAGTAGATATTTGCTAAACATGGCTTAGATAAAAATCCAATGATATCTTACTGACAGTGAAGACTCATGAAAGAGCAGAAATAGCTTTTCAGCAAATTTAATGTGAAGAAGATCTATGCATTTACATTTTAATTGCAAAATGTTAAAAGTAAAAACAAAAAAATAACCCTATCTCCCCAAAATAAAAACACAGAAGTGTTATTTTTTTCAGGTAATAGTGATTTTAAAGTTCTCCTCAAGCTGTTTCTAACATTATAATGGGTATGATTCAAATAAATGAGGAGAGAGGCTGCCTGAGTGCATGTCTTATAACAGAGTTGTGACATACTACTGTTTTGCTCAGAAATTACAAAATCAATGCTTTATGAAAACATTCTTGTATTTTAAAGCAAAATTCATTCAATTCTTTATCATCTTGATTCTCTGAGCTCCCTTTTATTCACAAGACGCAGGAATCTCTCTCAGGTAGGGCATTCACTTGGGCTGTATCCAAAGATCTCGCAGGCCAGCTTCAGTGCCAGTAAAGCAGAGAAGGTCCTTTTTGTTTTTTCTTAGCTTCCAAGATGTTTTGACTGGCTGAAAATGATGAAAGAGTTAACAACAGGCTGGCTGACCTGACTCAGTTCCGTGAAAACAGGGGTAAGAGTAAACCAAAGCTTTATCAAGAAAGAATCAGACATGTTACATGAAATGGATGCCAATCTGTGGGGCTAGATGCAAAGCAGATCTTTTTTAAAAGTGTCTTTTTGCAGAATGAAAGGTATGGTTGCAAATAGCATTCCTGTTAATGCAGTTTACTGGGTCTTGCCAAAGGCATTTCATTTCATGGCATATGTTGGTATGATTAAAAAGCTTGCATTGTATGGAATTAAAAGGATGCACTTTGGAAGAACTAAAAGTTGGCTCACTGACAGATTGCAAAGTGGTGAGAGTAACAAGTGGAACTATTTCCAGCAGATTCCCACAAGGATCAGTTCCTGGTACAACATCGTTTAGTATTTTCACCACGTGTCCAAACAATGATGTAAAATCAGTCCCAAGATGGTTGGGGGCTGGAGCACTTACCATGCACGGAGAGCTGGACTTGTTCAGCCTGGAGAAGACAAGGTTTCAGGGAAAGTAAAACAGCCTATGAGGAGGTTACAAAGAAAGCAGAGCCAGGCTCTTTACAGAGGTTTGTGGGAAGGGAATGAGACGCCATGATCATAAATTGAAAGTGGGAAGTTTCAACTATATATAAGGAAAAAAGAAATTGCTATGAGGATAATCAGACATTGGACCAGGATAGCCAGGGATGTTATGAAATCTCTTTCCTTGGAGATTTTTAAGATCTGATTGGATGAAGCCTGGAACAACCTTACCTGAATTCAATTTTGACCTTGTTTTGAGCAGAAACTTGGACTGGATGGCTTCCCAAAATCTCCCCTTAGGAGGAATGTAATTTGGTTGATTCTGCCTGGAGAGTGATTTGGGAATCCTGTCGGATAACTACTTCAACCTGTGCTCTAATGTAAGGCTACAGTGAAAAGCAATGGCTGGATGTTATTTGGTCACTGCTGTTAAGAGCCCCACACAAAACCTGACACCTTTGCAGAGTGGAATTCCTAAAACAGAAGCAGCCAGTTGCAAGTGACCGTCACTTCCTCAGGTACAGCCTGTGAAGTCTTGCACCGCTGCCCCGTGGAGCTCTCCAGTGCCTCCTGAGCTGCTGCTTTTGCTATGTAAGTGGAGAGAAGGACAGCTAGGACCTGGATTTTGTCCTGTGCATGCTATGCAGCATTTCAAAAGGATGTTTCTATCACCCAAAACTATAGCAGCCCCTTACACTTATAGAGGAAAAAAGGCATTGCCTTAATGGGATAAGAGGGAGTACTAAGGAACTTTTAGGCAAAGTTATACTAAGATTCAATAACTGGAGACTTTAAATTAGACAGTGTGAAATTCTAAATAAAAATAAAGTTTAAAAGTGCCACAGCTTCTCTAGAGCGAAGATGAATTCTCCCTTGTTGCCATTCAAAAGTACTGGCCATGCTTTACTGCAGAGAAAGTAGCCAGTGCTGGATGGTGACTCAGGCGGCCAGGATTTGCAGGCAGGCACTCACTGTTCTCTACTTTAAGCACTTTTCCTTTCCTGCCTGACTTGGAGTTGTTCTGGAGTATTTCTGAATGGCAGAAACCTTCAAGACAACTCCAGTCTTTGACAGAAAAGCCTTTTTGCAGTAGCTGAGGGAATAATGCACATCATCTACCACGCACAAATGTAGTCAGAGGCTACATGAACAGCATCAGCACAGGTGTGCTGGAGCAGCAGGACCCTGACCTATATTGCTAACTAGAAAGGCAAGCAGCCAAGAGATAAACCCACCTCACCACAGCTAACAACCCTGCTGATGTGTTTTGTTGCACTTGCTTGTTAGCTGAGATCCATTAAGATGGATTATCTAGATTCATGTATTGTAGAAATGCCATTTTGGTAAAGCTCGCAGCCTCAGATACATTCAAATACCTTGTTTTTAAATAGAAATTGCAGTTATAAATTTTTTTTCTCTGTTACGTGAAATCACCAAGCCTTATGTAATTTGAAGAAGCTTTTTTTAAAGCTTATCCTAAGTGATGCAACTATTGACTCATTGCTGGTTTGAGTTTTGACACCAGACAACTGTGTTGGTGAGACCAGC
This sequence comes from Picathartes gymnocephalus, assembly GCA_013390045.1. Classification (NCBI taxonomy): domain Eukaryota; kingdom Metazoa; phylum Chordata; class Aves; order Passeriformes; family Picathartidae; genus Picathartes; species Picathartes gymnocephalus. The sequence continues at coordinate 58,970 of WEKY01056112.1, forward strand.
AACCTGCTAGACTATGAATTCTTTGTTTCTTCAATAACAATCTGGAAAAATGGAATTGTAACCTCATCTTTTAATTCAATAATTTCTTACATGTTAATTTTGTACTTGACTAGCTTAATATTCCTAGATAAAAAAGTTTTGTGGAACTTTTTTCCTCTGAGAAGACAATGTAATTCCCTTTAGCAGTTTTAGACACAAAAATACACATTAATAAGTAGTCTCTAATCAGATGATGTAGCAATTCCTTGACCACTTTAGAAAAAGCAGACAGACATATATGTCACTATGTTGAAAAAGTTAGAAAATGAGTGGTATAATTATCATATCACAGTTAAATCAGTTAACTTTTTGGCAAAAGTATAGAAGAGTATATGTTAGACAAATAAAAGTGCTTCCTTCCTGTTATGGAAAACCAACAGCTAAAAAGAAAGAGGAGGAAATAAATGCATTTCTTGCAATATGTAATTATATACTGCTCTGTTGCATGTGGATATATGGGGCCTGCTGGATTCTCACAGATACAGCAAAATAAACAAGCCATTACACACCAACATGTCACTAATCCAGGAGTAACCTGTGGGTTACTACTTCTTCTGTGTACCTTGGTTATGAATTTATCTTTGACTGCACACATGCGGAACCCTTTGCTGGCTCAATAGCCTCTCAGGTGCATAACCACTCCTCAGCAACTGATTTCTTCATACCTTTACTTACTTAGCAGGGGGAAAAGGCCAGCAGGCAGCCAGGCACAAGGCATCCGAGGGCAGCATCTGTGGGTGCATGGACACAGCCAAGGGCAGAGTGTTGGAAAATGTAAGATAGACGAGTCGAGCAGTGAAAACAGGACGGTTGCACACTTGACAGAAGGTGGCAAAATCATTTGTACCACACATGATACGTTCACTCTATCATTAATCACTTAAAAAAATTAATTACAAACATTCTTTACTCTAGTCAGTCGGTTCCATTTTGGTAGCAGGGAACAGGGTGTGCCACAGTTTTCTCCCTGTCATGCTGAGCCCAATGTCCTTTCGTGTTTTCTCTGTGGAGGATTTTTGTGACAATATCCAGTTGCCTCACACCTTGCAGATGATTGCTCTGCCCTTATCCTTCGGTGGAGTGGCAAGAGGTTTTCAGATTCCTGTTACACGTCGCCCACTGACCATCTGCTACTACCACCTTAACGAGAAATCACTTGATGAAAGGTGATTGAGTGGTTACCGACCAGAACAAGGTTACAAGATCATTATGCTACTTCCCTCTCCAATATTAAGCAATAGTGATAAGCCAAGAGACTTAGCTGATACAAACTGGTGCATTTCTGCTATTTCAGTAGTGTTGCCTTTGTTTACATGACATTTAGCTTAAAAGCATTTACTGTTAGGTTAATTTAGATCCCAGCCTTTGGTTAAAGTGGGTTTCTGCGTGCCATTATTTTAAAATAGAAACTTGGGATAATCAAGGAATATTCTATTGTTTATTATTCTTGTAGTCATCGGGGATGGGATGCTTTAAAGATAAATAAGCCATGGTGTTTCAGTAACACTTGTGAGAACTTGGTTTCTCTTTCCCCTCAGAGCACTGAGGTTTCCTGTAAAGCTACTCTGGCTCTGGATTTATGTACCATTTGCAGAGGAAGATCTATCCACTTAAAGCTTCCACTTTAGGTTTTGCTGAGTCAGTTTTATATATCAAGCTGTTAAAAAAAAAAAAAAGGAAAGCATAAGGAAGGGAAAAGTAAGCTTCAAAAAAAACCGAGTCCAGAGGAAGCTCACAGTTCCTTAAACAGTTTTTGTTCTAAAAGCAAACCTCCATATTTCTGCATCAGGTCTCTTCTGTTTCCATTAAACTAGAAGCACTCTATGCAGCCATCCTGTTAGGGTTGTGGATTTCAAGAGAACTGAACAGATCGAGGTAAGCTGTTAGAACACAAGAAAAAACCAGAGCTGCCTCTTGTCATAGAGACATTTAGCAGGAGTACAAAACTGCAGTGAAAGAAAGCCTGGCCAGTGTGATTCAGAACATACCACTGGGGGGACTGATAGCATTGCTGTACTTAAGTTTGGAAATAAGTGTTCTGAAAGGTTGTGTTGCTAGCACATACTCTATTTTAGTTCTGGGACTCATCCTCTAATGTTATATATATTCTGAGTGGTAAAGGAACCACCTGATGTCCAGCTTCATTTCAGGGAAAGGGAGGGCATAGGTATGATGGGCACTAGGAGACAAGTTTGGATGTACTCGGATTACTGGGGGATAGTTCAGAGGAGAGACACCTTGAAAGGTCAATGTCAGGAATGCAGCATGCTAATGATGCTAATGACATAAACAACACCCGAGATAGGTCTCGATTTGGTGAAGCACTTATTTACATGTGTACTTGAAGCACCTGAGCTGCTGTATCCATTTCAGCGAGGTGACCTGCCTGCCTCACCAGACAGGAGCTCCAGGCATTGCACAGTCACAGAACTGATGTTTCTTGGCATTTATCCACACTCTTTGAACGCAAAGGTTAGTGCATCTTCCTCTTATAAAACTGCCTTCTGCTGCTGATCATTCTCCTGATTCCAGATGACTCTGATTCATGGCATAAGAAAAGCTTTCCTCAAAGGATTTAATAGCTCTCTTTCCCCAAAACACACTCATCATCTGTATGTATTTGTGTGTATCTCATCTTACCCTAAAAAGTAAACAAATCACTTCTGGTCCCCTATTCTCTCATATCCAGAAGGAAAATATTGCTTGAGAAAACAGTATTAAGTTTTCTTTTTTTTTTCTTTTGTTTAATAGGACATAATTTATTATTTGGCTTATAATCATTGACAAGGGTCCAGAAAAATGCAAATCTTACTATTTTGATATCCTACACTGATTGTAACTTGTCTTGTCATAGGCCCTTTTAGCACCAGAGACATCATTCTGGTATAGTAATCCCTTCAGAGAATTCCTTCCAACAAATATAGAAGACTGTCATCATGATGAGAAAAAGACTTTCTCCTAAAAGTGTTTATCATCCAAGAATAAATAGCAATGAAAATAATGGCTTTTCAAGACTTAAGAGATAATAATCCATTTATCAGGAAGAAATAGCTATAAGCATTCTACATAAGCCACTTACCCTTTCCAGTGTCTTATATTCATCTGAATGTCAATTAAAAAAAAAGAAAGAAGCAGAAGATGAAGTTATAATGCTGTATCAACAGACAGCTGCCCTAGTGGGCACTGGGAGCACAGAATGACTCGCATTGCTGAGCAGTGCAGTCATTGCCAAAGGAACGATGAGCTCACATTTCATTCTGATTCCCATCCTGGTGTGGTCAGACTGTGGGGCTCTCACCCTTCCTCGCCCAGCTGACGCCCCTTCCCTGCCTGGACACCAGATCTGGCTCGTTAACGGGTCTGGAATGAGCGTGAGCCACCTCGCAGCTGGCAAGAGCAAGGGGCATACTTGGATTCCCAGGTTGGAAGATTATCTCATTCAAGCACAGTTCTCCCAAAGATATATAAGTGCAGTGAGCGTGGTGGTCCCTGCAGAGCTGGCCTGAGCCCTGGGAGGTGTCAGCCATACAGGAGCACAGCCTCGATCACCTGCAAATATGACGATGATGATGAAAGTAGAGGACCTGGTAGGTGCAACCTTCTTGGATTTATTCACAATTAATTTTCTTTCTAGACTGTCATTAGACCAGACAGAGAAAGATGACCTTTGTGGATCACTGATTTAGCAGCTTACCAGCACTGATGTGCTCTAGGTACAAACCCTTACATACTGTTTGTTAAATTATTACATTTTCATTTTAACTTTTCCTTGGGAAAGGGTTTCACCACAGATACAGCTACACAGCTGTTTGGATTTAGCATCACAGCACAGTTCACCAGGAAAAGACCAACCAAAATGTAGCTATTTATTTGACTTTGTCCTTGATTTTAATTTATATATCTTTTAGAACCCAGTAATCTTATGATCACACTAAGTAATTCCAATCTAATGAGGGACTGGGACAACATATTAATGCAAGGAAACGACAGTATTTCATAATACTAAATTAACAGCTTAATAGTAGTATAATAATAAACCAACAGTTCCTACAGCCACTGCTGTTTATGATGCAATGGAGTCTTTGAAAAATTAGGTCTTGACCACAGGTAATGGAACATTCCGCTGCAGGATTCAGACTAAGAATATCTGATCTGATTGAGAAACTGGGAAAACAGGAATGATTCAGTAAAACATTGCATTTATTTTCCCAGGTGGCTTTGTTGAGATACAACTGCCTAACTAGTTAATGCTGTCTTAAATTCTTCAGCAAGGTTCTCATGGTTTCTTCTGCATTAGACTCTATAACAAATACAATTTCACAAGGCGATCAAACAGAAAGGCAGTCTAGGCTGCATGAACTGCTCTCAAAATACACATCTGCCTCTACTAAGTTTAATGAGTTATCTCTTTGTACACACTTAATTGGGCATCAGAAATATTTCTGAAAACTATTGAAAGCTGCGCTGCTGCAGAGCACCATATAGCTTCTGCCTTTCTGCTATAAATGGGACTTTGGTACTGACAGCAATGGATAAAACCAGCCTGAAATCACTCAGCAACCTGATGTAACTGCACGGGAGATGTGTCCCAGCCAGTTGCATCCCCAGTTAACCCAGGCACAGGCAGAATGGCCTCTCCTGGCTGTCATGCTTGAGAGGGGGCAGCAATGAGGTGCAGTCAGCCCTAGGCAAGCTATGCTCTCAGGTGGTGGCTACTGCAGTCATTAATCTGCTGATTATATTGTATCATGTTTGCATTTACAGGTGACTGGGAAGAAGGTGGATGATAAAGAGACAGGCAGCTTCCTCCCTGAGGACTTCAGAAATGGAGAGTATGAAGCTGCCGTAAGATTAGAGAAGCAGGAAGACCTAAAGACAGTCCCTGAGCACTCACTGACCCGAGGTGATCTGGCTTATGAGAAGGAGAAAAAACTAGAAGCAGAGGTAGGCTCTTGGGTTTTCTGCTTGGATTTTTATCATTGTGTATGCATTTCCTGCTACTGTCCTTGAAGTTTTGCCTCTCTCTATGTTAGAAATACATGCATGGTGAGGTAGAAAAACCATTGGGAGACCACCATGAAAGGAGGTTGGTCTAAAGTCCACTGAAGGCCTTGAAGATCTGCTCACCTCTGTAGCCTGTGGGTGCAGGCAGTAACACTGCGAGGCAGAACCTAAAACAGCCCCTATACTGTCTGACTGAAACCCTGAGGGCTCCTGCTGCCCAGGGGTCACCTGCCGCTGGCTGTCAGTGAGCAGGGAGCAATCAGAGCCAGTGAGACACCTTCAGCTTGCACACCTAATGACTGCTACCAAAAATAACTAACCCACAAAAGATGTAAGAGGGCATTTCTGAAGCCAGAAGCCTTAATTACCATGAAAATGTTCTTTTTATGAAAACATGGCTTTACACTTATTAGCATATTTGGGAAGAACACTTCAACTAATGAACAAATGAAACTCATACTGGTCTACAGAAAAGTACCCATTTCTATTCCTGGGGCATGACAATTCTCCCTTGATCCCTAAGAACTGATGCTTTTTCCCCCCCAAAACACAGTAGCTATAATATCTCGAATTTCTTTTTGTGAATGAGATATCAACTGGCCTAAAAATTTAAAGCAATTTGGAAATGATAAAGTTTAGCAGGGGGAATAACACTTTGTTCTAAAAAATGAAGAGTGAGAAAGTCAGTCTCAGAAACATTAGAAAAAAACTACTTCTTAAGCTTCAAAAGAGACGTCATTTCTTGCTACAGAGGTTTTTTTGAGTTCCTTCAAAGCAGGCTCCTAAGAACTTCGTGCGTTTCCAGTTACCCACAGTCAGCATAATTATTTTCCATTAGGCCAATAATCTGCAGATCAAATCATAAATGCAGAGACCAATAAAAAGAAGAGGTGGAAATAACTTGAATAAGAATTCAGTTGGCAAAACTGTATACTGTATGACAGGGTGTCGCCAGTGTATTCACCCTTAATCACACCATGGGACAGAATCTGTCATCTGTATTCACCCTGAGTTAGCCTTTGTTTGTGAATCTCCCTTCTGAAATCAAAGACACCCCATGGGATCTCAGTTCAGGCAACATATTTGCCCTTGGTGTCAGTAGTGCCCCATACTGACTTCATCCCCAGATGCTTTTTACAAGTCTTAAACATTTATTGAACTGGCCCGTCAAGGACACTGAGGACATTCTTTGTGGCTTCCCAAAGTGTAATAACACTTGCAGACTGAAATGCTAAGATCATTCTAAACCTTGTTCTCTTGAGGATATGTTTTTAAGCAAAGAGAATTAAGTTTCAATAATTTAGAAGCTACATAATTTAAAAAAAAAAGTGATTAAAGAAAATCACCTGGTGGAAGTCAGCTGAAAATGCAGGAGGTTTCCAGCTCTCATAAGCTGTACATAAGATTTTTTTAAATTGTGCCAGAGGAGACTGCAGTGCTGCTCTGACTCCTGGTCTAAATTCATGTCACAACATATAGTTCAAGAAGTTAGGAAGAGGTCTAATGGTATATGAAAAACTATAGATGTGGTAGAATTTCTACATAGTTAGAAATTTATTGTAATGGTCAATTATCCCTATCTGAAAAAAAAAAATGTAAACCATTTATTTCAAAGTTTATCCAGTCTTAATTGAATTTAGCTGAATAGTATCATTGCTGTCCTGCCACTCTGAAAAGGAGAGGTTCTCAACCAGCTCAACTTACTGCCTTCCCTGATTTGTTTCAGCTGAAGAAGAAGAAATTAGAGGCCAGGTCAAAACTTGAAAACTTGGAGGATCTTGAAAAAATTATTCAGCTGAAGAAGAAGAAAAAATGCAAGAAAGTGAAAGTGCCCGTTGTAAAGAAACCTGAACCAGAAGTTATTGTAAGTTAATTCAAAGTACCTTATTCTGGGAAAGCATTAATGGGTGTTTGTGCCACACACATTTATGTTCTCCATATTCTTTCCTTCAGACAGGACCTGTGGATATTCCCACATTCTTCAAAGCTGCCCTGGAGAATAAGTTGCCAGTAATTGAAAAATACCTGTCAGACAAAGGGGATCCAAATGTCTGTGATAAGGTACAGTCTTCTCCTAATGCAAAGCCTGCTACAGAAGAGAGCAAAAATAACTTTTATCATGAGGTTTTGTAGATTCCACCCTCATAAGAGGAAAAAAGGAGTGGGGGGAAGTAAATAAATGCTGGAAGTTTTTTACATCAAGTTTTCTAGTGGCCACTGAGACACCTCAAAATGCTATTACCTCAAAAGAGTCTTTATATTTAAAAGAAAGCTGTTGTTGGCCAAGAGAACCCCATTTTCCATGACAGGTCATTTTCCAATGCTATGGAAAAAGAGATAAGAAATTTTTCTGCAGAACAACAGAAATAAGTGGCTGCTCTCATACTCCATAATGCATAAGCTGCATTTGCAAAACGCAGTGTAGCTTGTTGGATGGGGACCTTGACAGGTGCCAGTTCAAATCTGGATGCTATACTGCAGACATTTCTCCCATCCTTTAAAATGCTGGGTGGGCAGCTCTCAGCTATCAGGTTGCTATTAAAATTAGCAGATTTCAGGTCCCAAAAATATTAGCTCTTTAAAAGGAATCAGCATGAAGTATGTATTTGCCATCATCCTAGGGAGGGCAGGAGAAGAGATTTAAAGATATCTTTGTGCCATATGTAATGTCTAACTCTGCACTGTTTCAATTGCCAGTACAAACGCACTGCGCTGCACAGGGCATGCTCTGAAGGACATCTAGAAGTGGTGAAAATGTTGGTGGAAGCTGGAGCCCAGCTTGAACAGAAAGACATGGTATGCACATCCACTCACACCTCTTTCCACAAGCTGCTCATTGTTATATACGTGCCAGGAGAACCATTTATAGAAGTGCTTCTTAGAGAGGAGGACTGCTAAAAGGCCTTGCAATGTCTTTGAAGTTTATCCTTAAAATAACATTGTTGAGAAGAGGTTTCAGGAGGGAGCATCTGCCTCCCTGTGCCAAAATGGTTGTTGGAAAACACAGGAAGTACTGGCCAGCAGAGTGCCACAAGAAAGCAAGCCTAGGGTAGGGTAAGAGGGCTGAGGTCAGGCTCCCAGCTCAGCAGAGGCAGCGCTGTCCCACGCAGGTATCCAGGGTCAGACAGCACATTTGCCACCAGGATTTCAAGGCTGTGCTCGGGAGAGCCCCCTGCTCCACTGGAATGCCGGCCACAAGGGATCCTGAGTATCAACAGCTTCTGCAGCTGTTTCTTTGCTTCTCTGCTCTTTGTCCCTTTGCTGAACAGTTGGCACTGGCCAGCCTTGCTCCCCCTCGCCTAACCCGGCCGTGCTCACGGAGGGTGAGAAAGACGGGGAATGACAGGCAGGGTGGGACCATCGAGGGACATTCCACTCTTTCCAGCACAGCTCAGGGCAGAGATGCTGAATCTTGTAGAGGAAAGGGGTTTTAATTCACTTTGTGGACTTATATAACTTGGGGATTTGTTTGGTTTTTTTTAAAGAGAACTATTCTTTCCCTTGAGCTTCATTTTCTATGCATTTTAGAACCCAAAAGGCATTGAATAAAAAATATTAACAAGCACATACCAGCCACATACCTGGCTAAAGATAACTTCTAAGCTCACAGAAAAGACAAAACACATCATCTCTCACAGCAGCATTGCCAAGATCTCTGCTTTTAGGAGCAATATGCAACGAATGTAAAGAGTGAGAAATTCACAGTACTGCAGAAATTAGGGCAAAATAAGAAAAGCTGTTACTAGAAACAATTTTTTTTTCCCTAGAAACTGTGATCACTGTGAAGTGCTCTAGGTTAAATTGCATAAAAATTAATTTGGATTAATTTAGAATTTTGATAAAAATAGGGGGTTTAAAATATAATGATGTATTAAAATACTTTTAATTTCTTTTTCCTGTTAAAGCTTCATTCTACGGCTCTGCACTGGGCATGCCGGGGTGGGAATCTGGATGTTCTGAAGTTCTTACTGGACAAAGGGATAAACATAAACGCAAGAGACAAGGTATGTGCTTCTGGAACTCTGCAGCTTTTTTAATTGGAGATGAAAAGCTGACCCTTGCTCCCAGTAGATAATTTCTGGCAGCTGTTTTGGAAGCAGTTTTTACCTGTTCCGTGCCACTGACCATCTCCTCCCCTGACCCCTCAGCTGCTCAGCACGCCCTTGCACGTGGCTGTGCGGACAGGTCGCTATGACTGCGGGGAGCACCTGATTGCCTGTGAGGCAGATCTCAATGCCAGGGACAGGGTAAGTGCCAGCACCTCTCACCTGCCAGCTCCAGGCAGCAGCACGCTGCTGTCCGCCCCCGCAGCGGCACTGGCCCCGGAGAACCCCTGAGCAGCCGGCAGGCCTGACGCTGTGCTCCGTGTCTCTAGGAAGGGGACACGCCAATGCACGACGCCGTGAGGCTGAACCGCTACAAAATCATCAGGCTCCTGATTCTGCACGGGGCAGATCTGACTCTCAAGAACTGCGTGAGTAATAGCACAAAATCAAAGTAATTTTAAAATGCTTTAAAATAAGTTTCCCACCAGAGCAGTTCCATAGGTTTCAAGACCGGGAGGCTACTGTGAAGAGACTTAATTAGATCACTTCAGAGCTAATTAAAGCAGAGCTGAAACAGGGAAACTGCAACTTGGGGGAGGTCAGGGAAAAGAGGAAAACCTAGTACCTCTTTTAAAACCAGAACCCACTATCTGCTACTTAGACAACATCTCACCTTTCTATGATTTAATTACTCATATCATATATAAAAATATATAATAGACACTTACTCTGCACAACTCCTGGGCTTCAACCACCGAGACAACAACGATATTAGCTTGTAAGAGAAATTGTTAAGTCCACAGCTGAGGGCCAGCCCCAGTACTACACCTGGAGGACTGGCTGTTAACCTTACTGCTGGGCAACAAATGCCTGTGGCTGAGCAGAGAGAAGTCCCACACCCGGCTGCACTCAGCAGCTTTGCTGCGGCTTTGTGACTTGTTAAAAGATAGCACTTAACAGGCCTTTTCTCCCAAATCCACACCTAGCAGGAGTAGCACAGGTTTCATCATTGCCAGTCAGTGTTTTTGACTGAGAATCAGTCAAAACCCCAGGGGACAAGGAAGAAAACAGTGACTGGAGCACTCTGTACTCCCTGCTCTCTGCCCACCTCCTTGAAGTGTGGCCACTCCCAGCATTATCCCTCATCAGGGTATGGCAGTGATGGAACGTACAGCCCCAAATGCCAGACTTGCGCTCGCAGACTTCGCACACAGAAGTTGGTCCTACTTAATTCCTGTGGTTCATACCCTAATTAAACTCTTATCTGAATTCTGCATTAAATGGAAGAGTGTCTTACTGAGATTGCACCTAAATATAATTCTAATCACTTGAAACTAGAACAAAAGAAACACCTGCACGTTCTGCTGGTCACAGCATTTGCCTAGACCCACTGAAACCCAGGGAGTTTTCATCGTGGGTCTAACCAGGACTGGGACTAGATCTGTAGACGAAAAGTACTCTGACCCTGTGTGTGCAGAAGGGATTCACATCACGTAGATGCACTGAACAAGTATTTAGGAAAGAACAAGGACTTGGCCATCACTGGATGAAATTAAATATTCCTGTTTCTTTTAACCAGGAAGGGAAAACCCCTATGGATCTTGTTCTTCAGTGGCAGAATGGCACCAAAGAGATATTCAACAGCCTGAAAGACAATTCCAAAAAGAGTTCCCGTCTAGCCAAATTCTGAAGGGAGAAACCAGACCACACTCCTTTTGCTGCTTTGAAATGCTTCCCATGAACCTGGATGAAAATGTCCTTGAACATTTATTGAAAATATTTATGGCACTGGTTTATTTGAAGTGCCTTCACTGAAACCTACAAAAAACCTGCAACGAAATTATTTTAAATGGCGGGTTGAGTGTTAAAATTCCACTAGCTCTAAAATTTTATTTATTTATTTCTATTTATTATTTATTTAAAAGTAATTTTTAATTACTCTCAATATTATTTAAGCTTTTTTTTATAGATGCAATTGCTCTAAATGCAATCTTTGCCAGCAGCGTAAATCCTTTTGTCTTAAATGGCAGCATTTTCAACTATATTAGCAACTTTCCTCAAGCCTTCCAATAGCTCTAAATAGCAAGTACTTGCAACTGTTGCCTTGTTTCACTACTAAAATAACCTGTGAATTGACTGGTGGTATGTGGAAGAGCAATGGAAGAAGGTAGACTGAGGTGCCAAGTGGATTTAATGAAGTAGTTAACTAATGGTGTTTACTCAGGGTTTGGCAATTGTGGTTGATAGTGAGCTCGAGGAGAGAGCTCCAATCACCACATACCCCTTTGGACTGAAGGATTCAGATAAAATGTTGTGAAGGTGAGAGGAGATGTATCAGGGAAGTGAATTTTTTTAAAACTAGAATACTACGAGGTATGATGATAGAAGAATGCAAAATCGGATTATGTATATTTGTAAATTTGTACTGCTTTTTCTGTACATTTTGAACTGATCCATTTCAGATTAAATAAACAGAGTGGTTCTTTTTAGTTGCTGGAGTGGATGATGAATGGTGAGCATGCATGAGGTAATTTTTTCTCTCTTTAAAGGTAGTTCATATCTTGTCTGCTGTAAAATTCTTAAAATTAAAAAAAAAGTCCCAGCTGCCAAGAGCAGCCATCCCTTGAGAAACCTCCCTGCCACTGTTAGATAAACCCCATCTCTGAAGTATTTTGTTAAATGGAGGCACATGTGAAAGCAGACAGTATTTTGAGTAGCTAGTAAAACAAAGTTATAGTTCTATTACTAAGTTCTAAAAAATATAATTTCTTCATTAGTCACTATTATATGGAGCATGAGACAGCTCCAGTTATCTAAGCCAAGAGAGATATCAAGTCCTGTTAGGAAAGGCAGACACTTCTCCCTTTGATGTAGCAGAAGCAGGACAACCGTCAGTGCTGCCAGCCAGGGCTTCATGTCCCATTTCATAGACTCACAGAACAGTTTGGGCTGGAAGGGACCTTTAAAGCTCATCTATTCCAACCCCTCTGCAATGACCAGGCACATCTTCAACAAGATCAGGATGCTCAGAGCCCTGTCCCATTTGGCCTTGAATGTTTCCAGGGATAGGACATGTATCACCTCTCTGAGCAAGTTGTGCTAGTGTTTCACCACCGTCATTGTAAAAGACTTCTTGTATCTAAACTAAATCCACCCTTTTCTAGTTTAAACCAATCACCTCTTGTCCTATCACAACAGGCTGTTATAAAAATTCTGGAGAAATCTTTTCTCTAAGTCCCTTTTTAACACTGAAAGGCCTCAAAAAGGTGGTCTTGGAGCCTTATTCAGCCTCCACGCTGAAAAACCCCAGCTCTCAGCACTTCCACACAGAAATGCTCCATCCTTCTTCCCATCTTTGTGGCCCCCTCTGGACACACTCCAACAGCTCCATTCAGTTAAATTCCTAATTATCCATTGGGTGGCATGACAGACAAATATGCCAGAGGCTCTCATACTCCTTCACCAACCCCTGTCAGCTGGCTTTGTAGTCTGGCCAAAGCAATGTCCTGGGCAGTATCCTGAGGTGGAGTCAGAAGGGGGCAGCAATGAATAGTTGTTCATGGAATGCCAATTCTGGAGTGAATTTACACAACACCCAGAGGAGCAAGCAAAAGAACCACCTATTTTGTCTGCAGGCAGCTCTCCTAGACTGAGGCCAACAGCTTCAGACAGATGAGACTTTTCTCACACAAGCACCGAAACTCATGAGTGTCACCTTGCCAGCCACAGGCCTAATTTGTGCACACATCCTTCTCCATAGAAATTGAAGCACACCTCCACTTGCTGCCCTTTGCTGCAATCCATGACTTCCCTGCTTGTTTCTGCCCAACTACCCAGACACTGGGAGCAAGCCTTGCAGGAAATAGAAATTACATCTGTGCTGGCTAACTCAGTCCGTTTATCACCTAACCAAGCAGCAGTTCAATCCTTCAGGCACCCAAGTGGCCACTGCAATGTGCTTCAGGAAACTGGGGGAGAAGGAACTTTTCAATCAGCTCCTGAAGCACTGTACCTAATAAAGGGCAAAGATGCAGAGTTTAATTTTTTAAAGTCAAACAAGTAGCAAGAAGGATCTCAAGCACTCAGTGTGTTAGTTACCTTCCATATGTTAATTACCAAACAACTTCTGTCATGCTCAAGGTAGGTTATTCTCTGGCCAAGGCAAGATTAACATGTCATTCAGAAAATGGCACTGAACACATTTTGCTGCTTCTCTGGTTAGAGCATCATTTTAGAGGTAAGTCTATAAATAACAAACTACTTTATGCATATATACATACACACACATATACAAAAAAACTCCTCAATACCTATAACAAAATAGACTCAAGTCACAAAGTCATCAAGTAATAACATACAGGAATTATATTTCATATTTGTTGAATGAAGCAAAAGCTGTTGTGACTTACACCAGCATTACACAGAACTGTTAAATCTATGAAAACTTCATCTATTCTGCTTAGTCCAGTTACCAAAAGCTCAGAAATGACCCACTGCAGAATTTCTGCACTGTATTTTACAGGTTACAACTTCCACTTTTCAACTTGCTGTCAGGCACCAATAGAGAACTGGAATACTCACAGTAAAACTGGCTCAACAGTATCTCAGTAGAGTAGCTTACATGATTTTTATATTCATTTAATGAAAATAAAAACTTCAGTCAACATTTAGAAGAACTCCAAAAATGCTCTGCTGATTATATCTGTTTGACTGTTTTTTTGGCAGCCAGATTAGGTTTACTGAGGCATTAAAAAGAAGGAAAACAGCAAGAGGCAGCAAAATGAACATGTGCATAGACAACAATTCCAGAGCAGGACATAAAGAAGGAAATGGTGCAGTAAAGATGATATGAGGGGGAGGCTGCTCAGGCCTATGTGAGACAGCTCCTACACTGCAACTGCACCATCCCCTGCTGAGCACACATTCAGTGTAACCTCGGGCTCTGCTTCCCAACTTAGGCAATCCCCTAATGGTACATTTGGTGCAGGACACAGATGGCCTTTGAGATATGCATCTGGCAGGTCAAGTCAGTCACTCCTGCTGTAACCTGAATCCAAGACACCTCCTACCAACTGACAAATCCTGGATCTTCATTAGAGCCACTGATCACAAAACTGATTGCGAAGCTTTTTTTTTTTTACCGTACTATTATTCTTGTTCACAGGCCACTTGAAGGTAAACTTCATCTACTGGCTTGCAGTTGTACAGAGATGTGTTTAAAACTTGAGAAACAAGAAGAGCTAGACTATGAAGACGTGTTCTTAGACATGTTTTTAACAAAAAAGGAATGCACGCGTACAAGTGAAAATTTCCATGTTAGAAATGTTCTGCTGAATTTGCACTAAATCCAGGAGACCTAAGGCAGGGTGAAGAGTCAGTCTCCTGACCTAGGCCAGAAGCCCAGCATGACCTTTCAGATGTGGTGAACACCATTCAGCAGTCTCATTCACACAAGTGAACTTTCCTCACTTGAATACCAGAAGAATAACTCTTCTGCAGGCTAAGCAAGGTAGTAAGGGAAAAATTAGGTTGTCTGGAGGTTGGAGGAAGACTCAACACCGGGTAAAGAACAGGTGGAGGCTCCTGTTGACAACTGGTTCAGTCCTCATGCTTGAGTCTTTGCTTTTTTGCAGGCTGGCACTGCTGTTTCTTCCTCCTCAACCCTGTGAGGCTTCTTCACCGTGTACACTACGCCACAGGCACTCTTTCGAGTTTCTGGAATACACAAGCAGAAGCTGCAGTACCAGTACCTCAAATACTCAAACAAAATGCATTTAAGGCATACTCTGTTAAGGTGTCCATGCCTCAAAGCACAGTTGGACATGTTGAGGAACCAGCCAGTCAGCACACACAGCAGGGAAGCAACCTGCATGGGCAGGAGCTCGAGATTCACTGCATTACAGAGTGGAGAAACTACTGGGGGAAATAGAATGGTGGGTGTAGAATTATAGCAGAACAAGGTCTGCAGGGGCTGAGGAGCTTCAGAGACACAAAACCATAGGAAACCAAGCTTAGTCAGTTCAATAATCACAGAACACATTCTTGAAGCACTGTCAAAAGGATTTCTGAGCCAAACATACTGTTTTTAAAAAAATACTAAAAAATGCGTTCACCCCAGGATTCTTAGAATATGTGGGCACAGCTGTATTACCAGAGGATCTCCTACATACCAAAGAAATGACTTTATGGTATTCAAGAACTGTACTTACAGAACTCTCACCATTATCATGAAATACTGGTGTGTGATGTTACCAAATCCTCATATTTGTAAAATAACCCACTGAGCCCAATCCAATTTTGTAATTACTGGTGGGAAGCTTCTCTGCAAAATTTGAGTTAGAAGAGATTCCCTACAAATACTCTATTAGCAAAGAGGCTCTGCAAGAACCTTGCCAAAATATATTGACTTATTCTGGGCTAGTATCCTCTCTGGGACAAGGGAAATGACACCTGCTATTTAATTTCACAGGTAAGATAGACGATAGGCTTGAGAAATCCCACATAAATTTGACAAAAATTCCTTCCAACACACCATCTCTCTGTGTAGAGCAGACTGGATGAGAACCTGTTGATTTTGCCATGAGTTTGAAACGATCCACACTGAAGAGTGAGTCAGAAATAATCCACATACTAAAGCATCAGAAAGGGACATGACTAAGGTTGCTTCTGCACACATGCTGCAAAAAGACAAATGCAAAACACATGTATACTAATTTTTTGAAGTCAAGCACTTAGTTTCTGTCAGTGTCATGAAGATCAGCATTCAAACCTTTCTGAAATGGGACAGTTTCACTATGAAGCACAGCAGGCAGGTCCCTATTTTGGTTCAACCATTTATGACTCATTAATGTGCTTGAGCGAGTCCTCCTGCACAAACAGCAGCATCAGTTCAGCCACTGATTTGCCAACATGGCACCAAGGGAAAATAAAACGCCCTTCCACACAAGCTCCTCCTCATGCATTGGACAAAGGTGAAACTCGATCTGACCTGCTCTGTAAGGTCTCAGACCTTCTGGAGAATTATGCATAAACAAGAAATTAGTTTAACAAATGCACACGTTACTTAGAGGAGCTTACAAGTGCTTACCTCCATGCAGCATGGTGGCTCTGCAGTTGATGGACACAGCTGCCTTTGCTTCGCCTTCCGACAGGCCAAACAGCAAACCTCTGTCACTGCCGCTCAGGATCAAAACACACAGGAAGCAACAAACAGAGCAGGAATGTCTCTCTGCACGAGAGGTTTGCTTACTCTACAAATAACTGGGAATTAGCGAAGCTGTAACTCAAAGTGACATTTTGCATAAGGTTACCCAGAGGCAGAGAAATGAGGCACCCAATTCTCCTGGCTGCAGCTCCCCAGCAGCCCTCCTGGAAAGCTCCTGGCAACGTTGCTTCTTTCCAGACAAGAAGCTGTACTTTTGAAAATAAAAGTCTGTCATCGCAGGCACATTTTAGATATGCATAATCAAGCAAAAAAATTACCCCACGGAAAATTTCAGTTTTGGGGACAGAGCACTGTCTGATACAAAAGCATTGTGTTGAAGTTTCCAGCCACCTTTAGCAGGGATGACACCACATTAGCTATGTTAATTTGGGTTGAGCCTGACTGTTCATTTTAAGAGAGAAGAAAACATTGCACATAAAATCCTTCCAGGCCACACAGCCTCCCACAAGGTTCTCATGAGTCAGAGCATGCTCCTTCCCTGCGAGGCACAGGCCAGATATGTGCTTCTGGGGTGGGGAGAGTAATAAAAACACATCTGAACTCCTATAAGTAGGGAAGAAAAGACACTCTCCTTTGTTTCTAGAACATAACTACTTATTTAACATTACATGTGTAACTAAGGACTGGAAAACTCAGAACAGAGGTAGTTACTGCTCAGATACGAACTTCTAATTTTACATAAATACAGTCTTATAGCTTCTGCTACCAAAAATGTGGCACTTGGGAGACAGTAACAATTTCTTGTTTGGTTCAGTGTCCATAGATTTTTTATGGATTTTATTCATTTCTGCGTTTACACCCACACAACATTAATGCATATCACAACAAAACAATCCTGTAGCTGAACACAAACATTATTAGTTAGTGACTTCTCACGCCCTTGACCAAGACCTGTTGCTCCTTCCACACACACTCAGAGCCCTGATTCATTGAACTGGTCACCAACAAGTACCACTGTATAAAGTTCAGGGACTGTAAAGGATGAAAAGAATTTCAAAACCACTTCAAACTTTCCAATGTTACTACTAACTACTGCCTTTGCCTTTGGGAAAGGATACAGATTAGCCACATCATAAGGACCTCGGAGTTCTAGAGGCTAAAACAAAACAAAGAAGTTTGCGTATGTGAATGCCCTCACTTGCAGGCTGACAGTGTGAGCAGGCAGGGCAAGGCTATCAGATAGGCAAGATTAAATGCTATCTAATAGCAAGCTACTGAAAACAGTAGGAAATCAAGCAAATACCAGTATTTTGGCAGACAGAGTCTCCATCTGGGAGAAAACTGCCATGGAAAATACCACAGCAGCAGCAAGAATATCCCCCCAAAATCAACAAAATTAAACAATCATCTAAAACGAACCAACCAACCAACCAACACCCCCAAACCAACAAACCAACCAACCAACCAACCAAAAACAAACAAAAAAACCCCAAACCTGAAACCCACAATACAATTCTTTGGTAATGGCAACCATATCTAACGTTACAGTTTTTTTATGTTTAGTGTGTAATTAAACCTGTATTTTCAGCCACAGATAAATCTTAAAACTGTTCTGACTTAAAAAAAAAAAAAAAATCTGGGACTTACCCTTTCAGCTGCACTAGATATAACTATGTTCTGGAAAACAAAAGAAAACAAACATTCATCTGTCAAACAGCATCAAGACATGAAAAAAAAGGAAGATGCAAAAACTTTATGAGCATTAGCTAAGCTCAGGCTCAGAGCCCGATTAAACAGAAGAGTATCTGATGCCCTCAAATGAAGTGAACTCTATAAGAGTTAATCTGATAGAATCTTATTTTGGGGACATGATTAAACTCAGTTATTGCCCTGTCCCCTACAGACAGGGGCACAGGCACAAGCTCTCCCTTGCAATTACAAATCTCTCACAGCCAGATAGGAGATGAATAAGTACAGCACCTATTAGAGGGATAGGCTAACCAGTGTAAGTGTCAAGAGTAATGGCATTAAACAAGCACCTATCAGTCTGTATCTCTCATAGTGGACTTCAAAATGCCCTTAAGGGGAAAATAATGTAGAGCTGCAGGCACTGTGTTAAGAAGTGTCCCCTTTATTTACACCAGCTGAAAGAGGCCCCATACAAACAACAACTCACCCTGAGCTGTAACAGAAATGGATTTAGGAGTCCAGGATCCCCCAGAAGCAGCTTACAGATAGTGCCTTGAGATAGTTTGCTGCTCCCAAATTTTCAGCCTATCCTGTTGCGGTACAACTCAATGCTAAGCTCAGCATCCATGTTGGCCTTGACCACACTCACACTGGTTCACTGGTGCACATAGGCAGTGGCTGCCACTTTGTGCAACACACTCATTTCCCTCAACACTAGCACCCCTATGAAGATCATCAGGCAGAGAAATCCTTCTCCCTTCTCTCTCAAAAGATTTCTGCAGAACAGGTATGTGACTACACAGCGGCTGACAGATCCCACAGCTAAGCTGCCACAGCTCTTCTGATATCAAGCTCCAAGGATGCTCACCTAGGGGGAGCCTGTTTTGTTCAGGTGGTAACTTTGCAGCAGCAAAATCTCCTTGCACCTATTATAATAATAAAAGGCTTTGGGAATTCCTGCTTGAGTGGGTGAGAATGAGAATTGTGCTGAGGCAGAGACAGACTTTCCCTCTCTGACATCAGTACCACCAACACATCATGCCATCTCTGATTTCAAGGTGGGGCTTTAGATCCCTTGCCCACATTGCTTTGCTTCTCCTGCCACCTCTCCAGCACAAAGACCTGGGCAGGCACAGGAAGAAAATGCCCTGTGTGCAGCTGGAACTCAACATCTGAAAGACCTACATGAAAATGACTGCATGTTCACACTGTGCCCAAGGTCTCCTCGTGTGCTGAGGAGGAGAGGATGGGACAGATGACTCTGTTTACTGTAAGGAAAGCCAGATGCAATATATACATCAAAGTGACTTAACAGCACACATCCTGATGAAGCCTAGGATATTTTTTTTCTGAATAGTTCACCTTTAAAATTACTACACTATGGATCCCAAAGGTGCTTTTGAACCTCAGTGGCGCTTACTGCATGAGTTTGCTGGGAAAATTCAAGTCTCCTGCTCCAAACTGTAGCAACTAATGCCTGTCACCCAGGCTCAGAGAAGCTCCCACAGCAGATGCACGAGACACCTCAAACCAGCACGGGATTGTGGATCACTGCTGTGCATTGCAGATACGCTCTGCCTGGTTCAAAGGCAACTGGCTTCCATTAGGGGATGGGTGAGATGGAGGAAGGAGACAAGAGCAGACAAGAAAAGCACTGCTGGCGAGTGAAGGAGACGCAGGCAAAGGCAAATCCAAGGCAAGAGCTAAAGTGAAAAACTCAAAGGCAAAACCCTATCTCCCCAGGTAAAGCAGACAGCAGCTGTTCAGTACACTGCTCCAGGCAGCCTCCAACTCAGTTACCAAAACACAGGAGGTAAGGGACTGTGGCTATACACACCTTATGTCTGGCAAGGCAGGGGAGTTTCTCCTTCATTCCCTGCACATTTTAATGTTTTAAAGACACTGCTCAATGCCAGCTCTCAGAACACCAGTAAATTTCTGAAAGTTTCTCTGGCCTGCTGTAACAGAAGAGGAATAAAAGGATCCAAAAGCTACTACAGGTTCAGCAACTACACATTACAGAAGGTGAGAGTTGCATGCCAGGTGTCAATGGAAGCAGTCTATGGACCAGCCATCCCATGTCTCATTTAAACAAGGGCCTTTACCTCACTGACAGAGGCAAATTCTCAGTAAGGGCTAATAACCATCTCTGCTGATCCATAATCTACTGACTCTGAAGGCAAAGACCAAAGACAGGCTAGCAGTCCTCTTCCAGTGCCCAACAACTTGTCATGTGCAGCTCTAGCTGATTTACCTTCCAGGCACAGATGAAACACTGGACTGACAGATGCAGGATGAAAGGGCACTGTGAACCCTGAACAGTCTGAGCAGCCTGAACTGACTGAGCACCTGAACATCCTGCTTGCCCTGTTTGTGACATTAACTCAACTGGTGCTCTCCAGTTAATCAACTGGAGATTCTCAACCATGTGAGAAGCACATCTTGAACTGTACAGAGGAAAGAGGAGCAATATCGAAAAAGGAATCCCAAGGGAAAGGGGTCTGGTGTGTACAGAAGTCATGTCCAAAACAGTACTTCATGTCATTAACTGCCAGAGCTGGGCTTCTCAGGAGAGGCTGTGCAAATACTTACTTCTTCTGTAGCACCAAGGAAATGAATCTGTTTGACCCACCCTGCTGTCCTATAAAAGCTGCCATGCTTGAGGAGAACTGAGGTAATGATGGATCTACGTTTAATCTGCCTTCCAAGCTCTATATCCCACTTCAGATTTTCCAAATCCAGCTTCTCTGGACTAGTTACATGTGGCAGAGGCCATTTACAATACAAAAGGGGGAGCTAAAATTTCTGCTACCTTTGATATGTATTACGATATGACCCCCTATTAAAAAGCATGGCCTCAGAGGACACAGCATAACAGACAGCTTAACCTGGAAGCCTGGAAGGAGGTAAGTTATGAAAGCAACGGGTTACAGGCATCTCAAAGTTACTTCTTCCTTGGGTTTCAGTAGCATGGAAGAATGCAGTTCATCTGACTGCAGCAAAGCCTTGGCTGACAGCCAGCTAGCTGTTGAGTCTATTTTGGACACAGGGAATTTACTAACCATTTAACAAAACAAGGTTTCTACTTTTCTTCTTATTGTTTTCTAGCCCCCATATTCAAAGTATACAGTCAAAAGAGCTTCTGGTCAATGAGAAATATGAAATGGAGGATTTTATAAGAAATACATGGATTTCAGTTCTAGTGCATACCTTAGATGTCTGGCACTTTATCCCCCCTCCATCCCCTACCACCTTTGTTTTGGGAATTGCATACCATAACAACACATGGGTTGTTCTGGAAAAAGAATCTAACAGCTTGACAGCTTAAGAAGCAAGCTTCCAGTAGTGTAAGACTGGAGGTATCTGGAGCTAGAATGATTGTGTCCTTGTGTTAGTGGGCCAAGATTTAGTCACAGCTTCAGATGCCCCAGCGTCAAACTCATTTAAAACGGCTCAGTCTGTACAACTCCGAAGAATTTGAACTGAATTAATTACCTTGTTTTCTCTTTGAGAGCTTACCTTTCCTTTGCAGATCTGCATCAGGCTGATGGCATTTGAAATTGTGTATCTTCTCATTGTGGAGTCTTTGATGGCAGGTGTGTAAAGAAGTTCAAAGTAAATGCCTCGATCTATTGCCTTCACATGAAAGAGAGTGATCAAAAATCAAAAGGAGAGAAGCCTAACAATCCAGCAACTGCCGTCTATTATTGATGTAGCCTATTCTCAGTTTAACTGTGTCACATATGAAAAAATTAACGCAGAATTGTTCCAGTAAGAGCACAGAATAGCATGAAAGGAGAGTGGGGAAAGGCTTCATGGTACACCAGATACGTGTGCATAAATCTTGGACAACGGATAAATGAGGCTTAACAAACATATACCTGCCACTTATTTGTTGTAATTGGCTATCACTAATATATACACACTATCAAAGAGTCGAGGAGACAGATGACCACTGCTGATTATCTGCTGTCTTGAAAATCTGAGGACCCTACTCCTCTAGTCCCACACCCTGCTGTAAGAAAGGTCACCACTTCCCTCAGTACCCATGTCTTGCAGATGAAGAATTTCTCCTTGCACAAAAGCAGAAATGAGGACTCTTCTTCTCCTGTCTTACAGCATACTCTGGTATTTGTGATAATGTTAAATAACAGTGAGTCACAGAAGAGGTTTCAAATAGTAATACTGATTACATTTTCAGCTGCTTTGACATCCTTTGCTATCTTTCAAAGAGCCTCACCAAAAGCCTAGTATTCTTGTTTTTGCAAACACAGAAAGCTTAAGCAACTTCCACACAGTGTGCTAGTGATAAAGACACAATGTAAAGCCAGGAGTTCTTTGTTCCATGGCAATCCTATATTTGCCTGAAATGATATTCTATGTTTACACAAATATGATTAAAATATGCTGCAATGGTAATATTGTAAGAGAGTCCTGTAACTGAATACAGCTGGAATTAACCCAGCTCCCACCCAAGCATGACCTCTGCACACAAGCACAACAGGAGCTATATATGCATCAAATGTCTTACACAGAACTAGCCTGGTATCTGCAAAGAAGAGAAGCCTGAATTTATCAAAACCAAACAGGGGATGGCAACATACCAATTTCCAGTCAAGGGGATTTTTAACCTCATCCCTACCACTTCAGGTGCCTGCCAATCTGTCTGGCATCATTAACAACCAAAACTGACTGCCCCAGGATGCAGAGACCAGTCCAACAGACAGACTGCCTTGAAGCTGGGAGTGTGGAAAATGAGAAGTAGGTTGCAAGGCAAACATCTCTCAACACAGGGCTCTAAGAACCACACAGCTCCTTACCTGGGTCAGGTGCTGGAGTTTTAGGCAGCCAGGGTACTTTCATACAACGTTTTATACAAAATTGTTATTCCAAGTGGAATGTTGAAATCCTCAGTTTATAATAAACCCCAGTGTATTATTTTTATTCTGTTTCAGAATTAATTCTAGTTAATTTTGAATTTTTACTCTAGGTCAAACTTTCTGAGAAAAAGGAAGTAGGATTACTAGCCAATTCCAAATTTAAATTTTTGAGTACTAAGTTCTACATCAGCCAAGAATGCCCATGTGGAATGAACCTTTACATATATTTGGAGGAGAAAACAAGTTCCTCTAAGAGCATATTCAGATTAAGTTTTCTGGCAAACTACCAACAGCAGGCAGAACTATATTTGACCACACTGATAGCCATCTTGGGTCCCACAGCACGTTTAGCAACGCCACATTTGGTTCATTTACCAAGACATTCTTTTCTCCAAGTACAGAGTCAATACAGTTGTCTTTCAAGTAACCAATACAACATCCTTCTCCCAAATTAACACTGCCGTTCACATTTCCTGTCTTTTAAATCAAAGGGCTGTTTATCTGTTCTGACACAGCTGTACCATTTCTGGTTTGGGAAGCAGCTTAGTCAGCATTCACACCATATCTCCCTGCCTAGCAGCACAGTGGCCTTAAGGCTCTGTTTCCATTCCTTAGGAACACCACTTCTACCTTCTTAAGGGGGGGACAGGAGGAGAAAAAGAAAGAACGTACATCACTGTGTATTAAATGCTGCAGTGGAGGCCCTGAAGTGAAGGCCATTTGAAACAACACTATACATTATGCAAGAAAATTAAAGAACCACTTGGATAGGAATGGTGGGAAGAAAGCAGTAGGGAATTTGACTCAAATTCTGTATTTAATGTCAGTCTAACAGCAAGAAAACAATTTAGATGTAAATTTACCATATTCACAGGGGGCCTTCGGAAGTAGAATGGAAGCTTTTCTGTTACATTTATGCAGACCAGATCCACATCTAGTGTTGTGCAAGCAATCTACAGCAAAGAAATAGGAACAGATTATTAGATATGCCAAAAAATGCACAACCAACTTAAGGTGCACTAATATTCTCCTTCATTTCTTAATGCAACAAATGTCTCTCCAGGGCAAGTTCAGTTTTAAAATTAAGAGGTACTATGCCTTGCAGGTATGCCAATAGAACAGCAGGGCTACAGATGTACAGCTTAAGCATTTGAGACTTAAAACCCAAGTCTTCCCTTTCTTACAGAACTAATTTTCCAATAAAATAATGGCCAACCCCAAAGCAATACTTACTTCTTTGTTTTTATCTGACAACAGATATGCAGAAGCAATGCTGGCTTTTGACAAAAGAACTCACAGGTAATAAAGGCCAACACCAGTTTACAAAGGGAAGAGCCCAGGAACTGCCCTTTGTCCCATCATGCTGTGCTTCCAGTGCAGCACCTGTTTGCTTTCAGGATTAATTACTTTTACCAGAAGCAACAGAGAAAAGAATGAAAGAAAAGCAGAATGTTAGACAGTGACTGCTGGTGCTGCATGCCCAATACTGGAGACCAATCCCCAGAGCCTCCCTTTCCTGGCTGGGTGGAGAATGTGCAGCTCCTCCTGACAGTCATACCTCTGGCAGAGTCTAGAAACAGCACTGAAGGCTAGAGTTTAAGAGTTTAGCTTTTAATTCACACCACAATTTACAGGTGTGTAAGAGACGGAGGGAATGAACAAGGGGCAGAGGCTCCTCACACTGAGATACAGCGAAAATTACGGGCACCTAAAAGGCAGTCCTTTATTTACATTAATCCCATGCACACAAGGTAGGAATTATACATTCCTACTCTGTAAGAATGATTACACAGGGACAGACTAATGTCTGTAAGCAGTGTTGTAACAAAGAAGATAAGACAGACTGAAGAAGTTGAAAAGAAATTTTCCATGTGTAGGGGAGCTCTCTGCACTCAGAAACCTGCCAGCAACTGCTCCAAATACACCTGGGCCAGGTGCCAACCATTCATCCCTCCTCCCACTGGCACAAAAGCAGTGGGGGCTGTGAGGAGCCCCAGAGGTAGGGGCTGCTTTAACACAAAGCACAATGCTGCTTGGCAAACTGGTCTTCTACCAGTTTGTTCACATGGAATTTGGATGGAGATGAGAGCAGAGGCCCAGCTTTAGGAATGTTTCTTAGCTGTTGATAGCACTCTCTCCTATACAAGACAGCCACACTACACGTGCAGGCAAACCACAAGGTTTTTGAACTTAAAATGTCTCTGCCAGGACATTCAGACTAAACTTTTTCTTCGTGCCTTTCTACCTTTATCTTTATCCTTCTTTAGGCAGGACACAGTTGGAATCTATGGCATAGAATTAGACTTGCTTGAGGAAGTTCAGCTGTACCACACTCAGTTTCCCTCCTTTTCTTACATGAGGTACAAACTACTACACAGAGGTGATTTATGGGAACATGCATAGAACAAATAGCTCTGAATCATGCCCTAGAAAATACGTCAGTGAGGTCATAAAAAATTCAGGAAGAGATTATGCTAAAAATTAAGGAAAGCAAGAATAGACATTAGACACATGCAAGTTGCCCTGTGTGATGAGAAATCAAGCCTTCCTAATCAGCTCCAGAAACACTGGAAAACTTTACCATTTTGCAAATTAAACACAGTGGAAGACAGAGTGACTCAAAAGCCAGGATATCTACAGAATTCCAGTGACATGAACATTTCAGAAAATAACACCAAGGAAAACCAAACTGAGAGTCGTTTTTCCCCGTGAGCATTTCCTGCACTATATGAAAAGCTGGAGAGGAGATTTCTCCAAGAATTGTAATGTTCAGTGTAGCTTTGGCTCCCAGACAAGTCAGATATGCAGGCAAGT
This sequence comes from Picathartes gymnocephalus, assembly GCA_013390045.1. NCBI lineage: Eukaryota > Metazoa > Chordata > Aves > Passeriformes > Picathartidae > Picathartes > Picathartes gymnocephalus. Next base: position 84,607 of record WEKY01056112.1, read on the forward strand.
TAAGGTTACCCTGCCTGCTGAAAAGATCTGAAATGCAACAACTGCATCCAGAAAATGACATGCAGCAATTGCACAGCCCAGCACTTGCCTGGCAGACCGTGGGCAAGAGCCCCATCTGCTGGGAAACTCCAGCCAGCCATCAATAAATACATCTGCCACTGTTTGGATGATCTGAAGCAAGCTTTGGCAAATGTTTTAAGAATAAACATTGAAATTTGACTTTGCACCACATCTTCAGACTTACATATGCAGGTTTTTTTAGATACTGGTGATGTGCTAATTGCTTACGAACAGCAGACAGAACTAACTATATACCATTAAAACAGTCAGAAAACAAAACTTTTGAAAAGCAGCAGGTACAGACCCTAGTACCTGCATGGACTGGGCATTCCTGTTGCAGACTAGTTTTGGGCCATGTGAAAATTGGAGTACATCTCCAATCGTCATGTATTCTTTTCACAAAAACATGAAAAATCTTGTTCTATGGAGAACAATACAAGTGCTACATTGTTGGTGAGAAAGATGATGCTCTTGAGGTAATGTTGAGTTACCAAAAGCCAATAGAAAGTTAATTTGTCATGAGACCCACTCTTAAAGGCTTTATCCTTAATAGTGAAACATCCATGAGTTGTAAGAGCCAAACTGTATGTGCTGAAACCTCCTGCGTAACGTTCCTTGCACCAGACTCCCTGTGTGATACCTCTACGAAACTGACCCAGCTCTCCACAGAGTGAGACATTCTAAAATCTCTAAACAAAAGACAGCCACACAAACCTACCCTGAATGTGAAAATATAAGGATTGAAGCCTTTCACCTCATGCAGTTAGCAAGAAACACGCTTGCGTTCCATCCCCAGCTCCAAGTGCTGCCAGCATGGAAGCAACGAAGATAATCTCACTGACAATCCTGGTTCTTTCCTCACACCCTGTCCATCACCTGCCAGTGTCAGCTTAACCAGGCACTGTCTGCCTGGCCTGCCCAGAGCACAGCCACCCGCTCTGCGCTGGCACAACTCTCCACGTGGCTGAGTGCTGAATCACACTGGGAAAGTGGATCTGCCTGAAAAATAACTTGGCAAAACCTCTGGTTACTGCTCAGCCAAAAGCAGGCTCAAAGCAAACTGCCATGCAGCTAAGCAAGCAAGCAGCCTCAGCAGCAGGGCAGACAGGGACCTGCAGAAATGAGTGGCTGTTTATGCCAGTTTAAATACCGCCACAGCTGGATGTCCAACTGCAGCAGGAGCCATGATACGGCTGAAAATAAACAATAATAACCCTTAGGTGAGAGAACACCCTTTTCCCAAAAAACAACACAGCACATCCCTGCTGATTACCTAGTTTCAGGTGCTTGTTTAAACATATAATAAATTAACTGAGCTCATTTGAGAAGTGAGATTTTACATTATTGCCAGAGATCAAAAGAAAGAGGTGGAGAGTGGCCCTCAAAAAATATTTTAAACCATTTGCCTCTGTCACACCCCCAAGAGTCCTACAATCTTGTAAGGGAAATAAAATTCAGAAATTAGTTTAATTTAGCCTTAACTCTTATAATTAATGTTTGAATTCTGCTGAAAAATTCTTTAAAGTTCATGTTCTTCTACAGCCTCTTGCTTCGTACTTTACTTAGACAAGTCTTGAAATAGCAGGGGGAATAATGTAGAGAAACAAAACAGAAGAATACAATTTTAATGTGGCAAGAGGTACTCGGCAGTACTAGAAAGTGGCTTTAACTTATTTTTAGAAAGCAACCACCACAGTCAGTTTTAAACTGAGAAATTCCCTTTGAAAGTAAAGTCTTCAAAGAGACTCACACTTTTTTTGCTGTCGCTGTCCCTCCTTCACACTGCTTTAAACTGCGTGCCTGCTTGCTGCCTGCCAAGGCTAACAGAGATGGGACACTTCCACCTACTCACCCAATTCAGGCTTAATGTTATTATTTATGAGCTAACAACAGGTCAGACATCTCAATTTTGGGTTTTAAGAAAAGTTCTGACAAATACATAACTTGCTTGAAGGTGTTCCACCTGATCAGAATACTGACTTCAGCTGTTATAAAGTATTTGAGAACAATTTAAATAAAAATATTAAGGAAACGGAGGTGAACACCTATCAGGTAACTCACAGAACCACATCAGTTCCCCTTTAAAATCCTTCCTAGCATTCCAGAGCCCAGGAACAAGTAGTGCTAACAGAAGACTGCAAGCACATTTAGGGAAGTTGTCAAGAGTTTGAGAAGTTAAAGCTTGAGACAGAAGTTTTCTACAAGATGATAGTACACATATATCAGGGGGAAAAAAAGGCTCCTTTTTCTTCTCACTAGAGTACACGGCACACAAAGGCAACCACAGTGCAGGGGCATAGAAGTCCATTCATCAGGTAGATGTTTCAGACTTGAACCTGTCATCTCAAGGCCTTGCAGCCTCCTGCAAATCCCCCCAAACCCCTCAGCCTATTAACTGACCAGGCAGCCTATAATGTTTGATTAACTCCATGAGGTCTTTATAAAATAGGAAATAAAATCTTAACAAAGCACGTACTTAAATCAGCACAAGGCACTGAAAGTTACTGAATGAGCATTACTGATGAAATGACTGTACTTACATGGAACAGTTTCTCAGTTTTTGGAAATACTGCTATGATGTCATATAGCCTTATATTTGCAGATGTTGATCGCTATAAAAGGAACAAACAATTATTACCTTGAATTCTGGCGGATGTCAAAGCTATGCACAATGATTACAATCAAAACGATGTGAAGAAAAAACCTTTTTCCCTGCCAAGTACTAAAACAAAGCCAATAATCATCCAATTACACAGCAGGTTTCTACAGTGAAGTCATTCATTCTCAGTTTGAGGCTTGTCCCACACATCTACCAGGACACTTACACCTTTGACTTGGAACTTGTAGCACGAAAACATAACCAGACACAAGGCTTGCTCATGGTCTTCTAGTTTGTGCACAGAAGTCCAGAAACCAAGGAATAGAACTGTTGTTCCATATTGACAAATGATCAACAGAAGCCATATCTAGTCTTGTAAGTCTGCATCTCCCCATGATCACATTATTTGTTAAAGATGCAATCTGAGAAATAACTGCTGAGTGTCCTATAAAATCCAAGTAGTTCTCCCCACAGAATTTCCAAAGTTTCATTCATTCACTGAGAAATGGAAATAGAAGTTGGAAAACTGATTGTTTAAGTATACTTACCAAGAGATTACAGTGGGAAGGATCAGAAACAACAAGTGTTAGCCGGGTCAAGACTTTAATTCTTTTAGATGTCCCCTACAGAAAAAGGAATAATATAAAAAATGTTAAAAAACCCAAAGCAAAAATTCATGGTGATTTCCACCCAGTTTGCTGTAAAAAGAAAATGGTGTAATGCTTATAGTCTTGCTGTACTAGTTTTCTAAAGTCTGTAGTTACACTTCCCTAATCTACATTATTTCTTTGATATTAGACCTGTTCTTACAAAGAATGACTTACTGCATTTTTCTGGAGAAGGATGAAAGGAAAAAGAAGAAAACAAGAAAAACAATCATGCAGAAAAATTGAGTATGTTTTACTACTGCTAGGATTCCCCAGGCAGGCCACTACTGCAAGGAAAAGCAGTTCTTGAATTAACCAAGGTTAGTGACGCGAAACACAGTCTTGTATTTCATTATATCCAAATTTTGCTTCATCAAAACCACAAAGTTATTTCCAAAACTTAAATTTCAAGAATTGCACTGTAATTATTCAACTACAAGCAGAATCAAAATTCACACAAAGCAATTTCTTTAACAATTTCTAAAACAATGAATAGAGCCTACCCTGACAAGAGTGTACCATTCCTCCAATGATTGGTGTTTTAACCATGAAACAATGAACAAATTTATACAAACACCAAAGGTAAAAAAGGTAACTGAGAATAACAATATATACAGGATGTAACTAGACATACTTGTACAATAGGTAAAGATGGAAACAACTCTGCAGGGGATACTGGCTTGATGATTTCCTTGAAAGAGAACAAAACAAAGTTATTAGAAATGTCATGGCTTAGGATTACAAGTAAACACAAAAGTATGTTCCAATCTTAAGAAGAAATTTACCACACTAAAAAAACTATTTTTGTGGGAGAGTACATGAACCATATTAAAAATTAATACCAGGGCAGTTCTACTGAATTATAAAATGGGAGCTTTGTTACAAATAGAGAGATTTGTACTTGTGTCTAGATGCGTGTTCTGCAGCTAAAGCTATCTGGGAACATGCAATAAGGCAGCAGGTTTACTAAAGAAAACACAGTAAGAACCCCAAGAAAAATTACCTGTTTCTTTTCTTTAAAATCAATGACATGATTAAGTGCAACTGCAGAATATCCCACTGAAAAACACACAGTATTTTGTCCAGTAAACAAAGGAAACAAATCCAATGAGAAAACTGTAAAACATTCATTACTTAAATGTCTTAAAATTAATAATCACGTGCATATTTAGATTTCACAATATTTTTTAAGAAGACTGGTTCACCCAAAAAGTGCTTTAAAATAGAAACAAAACAAAACAAAACAAAACAACTCTTCGGCTTTTAATGCAGCCCAGGCCTGACAACTCTTACTCAGTGGCAAAGCTCTATGAATACGAACACTTGGGCTTGGGGTCCCTAGAGGTCTGGCCTAGTTTGGCCCTGTTTATTACTTTATTTATGGAAAACTGATAAGTATATTCAGGACAGTTGTTAAAACTGCAGACAAGGCAGAGCTGGGAGAAATACTGCTGTCGGAGAAGGCAAAGCGAGCATTCAAAATGATGCTGACTAAACAGAGGAGAAGGTGCGCTCAGAAGGCTCTGAGGAAGATGATCGACTTGCCAGGGGCGTTTAAACCACCCGCCCCAAACACTGGACAGGCAGCACGAGGCTGCACAACAGTTCTGCAGGAAAAGATCCGGGCCCTACGAAACTGCAGGCGGAAAAACTTGTCCACGTTGAGAAAAAGCCAACTGTTACGCTGGGCTAAGCGGGCAGAGACAGAGCTGCAAGGCGCATCAGGAGCTTCCCCTGAGACCCAGTCCCGGGCAGACTCAACCCCGGGCACTGGGTTTGCACAAAGCTGCAGGCTGAAGGGAGAGAGCGGAGAGGCTCCGGGGCAACGCGCCCGCGGCGGGGCGGGTGGCGAGGGTCGGCCTGCCCGGAGGGAAGGAAAGCTCATCCCGAGAAGTCCGGCTGTGCCCACCCCAGCCCGCAGGCTCCGGCTGTGCCGCCCGAGCTGCCGCTCGCGTCCCGCTGCCCTCCTGACCAAGGCCGGCCCGCCCTCCCCAGCTCA
>WEKY01056112.1:90149-109540 GCA_013390045.1 Picathartes gymnocephalus
AGCACCGCCCCTCCGCGCCCGCCCGCGGCAGCCTGGGCCCTGTAGTCCCGCCCGCCCGGGCCGCCAGCGCCCGCAGCACCGCGGCGGCCGGCGGGACGGTGCTCCTCATGGCCGCGGGTGCCTCGCCACGGGGCTGCGGTGGCCAGGGAAAGCCTGTGGGGTGACTGCTCAGGGCTCAGGCGGGGGCCCTGAAGGAGATCCCCCGAGGTTCTCAGGCATCGCGCCCCGGGCTCTGAGGAACATCCCCCCGCAGCCGGAGCGGCGCCGGCCGAGGCTCGCCGCGCCCCTCAGAGCCGCCGGGTGCCCGCCAGGTGGAGCGGTAGCCTTGCTCCAGTGGCGTGTTATCCTCTGTTAAACTGGTTCGGCTCCGTCTGAACATTGCCAATAAAAATCAAAAGCAATCTTCTCTATTTATATAGTTTTATAGTTATTCTCTTTCCTACCTATTCTCTTTCACAAAGCCCCGAGCTGCCATGTCAGAGATATCCCCTGACGTGGAAGAGGATTGAAGAATTCTCACAGGCCCATAACCAGATACAAGTTCACTGTGTAGCACTGCTACTAAAAGTATCAATATTGTTCTACCGCTGATAAATAGCACAGAAAATGTAAAATACAAATGGAAATTTTCATTAGGTGGTTTTTGGTGATTTAGATCAGATGCTGAAGACAGCAGGTCTGCAATTCCTGTCCAACTTCAGTGGCCAAGCCAGGGGGTCCTTTGTTTTTTCTATTTTCAAATTGGGCTAAATGCTCACGAGGGGAAGTCTGTGGGGTATCTGGAGCCCCGAACTCTTAATGAGGAAAAAATGCTTTTAACCAAGGCCAAGGCTGCTGCCAAACCCTGGAACATCTCTCCTTCAGGGTCTGACCTTGATGCTGCTGTGCATAAGGGACTGTGGCTCATTTCTACCAAAGAGATCACTTGGTTAACAAAGTATGGCTGAGAAACAAGAGTGCCTTCTTGGCGTGTTTCTGGACCTGCTGTCTGATGAGTTACAAATACCTGGGACGGTGGTAGCAGAGAAGCTACTTGTGGGCTGCAGACACAGGACTAGGTGTTGAAGCAGCTTTGAGAGTCAGTAGAAAACAGCTGCCACATCTGTATTGCAGGAAAAAATCACATCACTCTGCAAGAGATAAAACCCCCCTGGTTTTTAGCTGGTAAACCATCTTTGTTGATACCACATCTATGGCAGCATGGTTTTTTTGACAATATTAGGTCAAGATATTTCAGAAAAGAAGCTCTGTTTTAGTCCATCTGCATCTGTAAGGTGCTTGCCTGTTACATCAGATCAGCCAATATTGCTTCTCTGCCAGCCGTTGGAACAAGCAGCACAGTCTGAATGGTATTACCAAGGTTTTTCTTTGATGTGTGTGAAAATGGAAGAGCTAGAGATATTATTCCAGGTTTTCTTTGACTCAGTGTGTGATGTAACTTGATTTGTCTTAATGAATGTAAAAAGCGATCCAGAAGCAAGTATCAGTTATTTTTAAATGGCCCTACTGCAGCAGTCTTCAGAGATACCAAAGAGGATTGAGTGGCCTTTGTGTTTAGCAATATACAAGCAAAACCTTTCCTTGAGGTTCTTAAAAGAGAGGGCATTTAAACAGATCTTCATGAAGATCTGTAGAACCCTATTTGCTGTAATGGGGTAAGAATCTGAGTATGAAGCACTTTTAGCACCAGGTATCACGAATCATGTACTCAGAACAGTGTACAGCCTTATTTCTTATGTTATTATTCAGATATTACTGCCTTTATTAATATCAGCCCCAGTGGTCTGCTTAGAAATTCCTTATGATCCTGGCTGTTAAGCTGCAAGCTTCTAACATGCTTTGTTTCATTGCTGTCCTGAAGTTCTCCTTGGTGAAAACAGATCTCCTCACTCCAAGTGTTTCTTTTCCAATACAATTAGACCTCAAGGCAGTCCTATCAGTAAATTTTAATGCAGGAACCATAACAATTCTTCTAATAGGTTTTCAATGGGCAGCCCATGGTAGCAACTGCTAGAATTTTTTGCTTCAGTTCTGCATTTGGCACTTTTAGTAAGCTATTTTTTAGTACTATCTGTCCCAGCAACTCAGTAACATGAATATCACAGTCACTTTTATCATAACCTCACAACCTCAATAAGCTTCTTTGTAAAGGTACAGACAGAATTTTCAGAGTTGGGTGCTCTCATTTTGAGTGATACAGAATTTTAAGCATAAATGTCATCTTAATTGTACGTTTTCTTTTCAGATGCCAGCTTGCTGTTGTTAGTATTTGCTGGTTCCAAAAAAAGGGTAGACATAATTTCATATTTAAGTTGCACAGATGCAAGTATTTATTTCGACAATGATAAGAAATGCCAAGTATGGGATTAGTTACCTCTCTGTTTTACTGCCACAGAATGATGATGATTTATCTTCACAAAGACAAGAAAAGGCAGAAAAGAAAAATGCAGCTGCAACATATTTGCTAGAAGTTAGACAAGAGTGTTATTCGCTAAACAGTACATGCTGGGAATAAAAATCGAGGTTTCAGTAATACCTCTAGCCAGGCTCTGATAAAATATTCTAAACATTTTGAAAACATATTTCCCCAAGGCAGAAGAAATATATACCTATACTTTATTTATTGTTCCCAACAGTAGGTCCTCACCAATCTTATATTGGTTTCTAAGAAAAAAGATAAAAAGGAAAGAAAAGAAAAAGAAAAAAAAAAAAAAGACAGACAAATGAAAACAACAGTTCAAGGAGATAAGCTGTCTCAGGCAAGGAAGGACAAAAAAGGGGATGATAAAAAAGAAAAACAAAAAGAAAAATTTCTGATATGTTTATTTATTGCATTGCATACTCATGTTACCTTACTGCCATGTATACAATCTTGAATGGTTTAAGAAGGGTTATGTAGCAGTGCCTTCAACTTTTTAAGTTAAGATGAGCAGGGCTGTTGTTTTCTAGAACCAACTGTGTGAGGGAAGGTGTTACCTGTCAGCATTTTCTCCTCCACTGCTGAAGCTCTTGCACTGCATTCCTTGACCCATTTCAGTCAGGATCCTCCAAGTTAGCACAGACCTGCTGTCTGCAAGCATTAAGTCCTCCAGGGAGGGATGAAGGATCCAAGATTTAGTGTGAGGTTTTTCAACACGAATACTTCGATAGATACAGTCTGGCCCCGCTAAATCAACATGTGCTTGGGAAACTGTATTTCCTTGGCTAGCCCTAATGGCCTGTCTTACCTTATCTCACTAACATGGGGGCAAAGGATAGATACCAATACCCACTGCTGTATTATACACTGAGTATGAATAACAAATGCTGAAGATGTTATGTGATTAGCACTGTTTCTGGAGGAGGCGAAAAATTAAACAAAAGAGTTAAAACTACTTTGAGAGAGGGGAAAAAAAATCAAAGTAAAGAGTTCTCTTGCATTTTTTTTCTTTTTATAATCTGAAACTTTTCTATATAACAATAATACCAAAGGTGGGATTTGCAAGTAAATTACATTATCAAATATTAACAAAATAATTTAACTTCAATAAGTGCAGAAAGAATGAGGGACAAAGGACTTTGCACAGAATTGGAAGTATATGGAAATATTAAGAGGCTTTTATGCATAGAGAGCCTAAATTACTCAAAGGATAGGATTTTACGAAGCTCAGCTAGAAAAATGATTTGATGATATTTATTGAAGCCTAATGGAAGGTGAAAAAGTAATTTCTTGGGTAGAGAACAAATGTCAGCTTGTTATTCTTGACACCTAATTGGACATCTGTTTAACTTCTGTATTCTTCCTGGAACAACATGTTAGAATTTTTAAATAGGATCACTGAAGACAAAAGTGGGATGTAACCTTGGGAAGATCGAGTCCTACTTTCAGGTATTGTTGTTTTAAGTACCTAGAAGAGATGTCGTCTCATGGAATGATGGATTCGCTGTGCTTTCCAAGACACTGGCCATGTGAAACCCTCTAAATCTTCAAGTAAAGCACCTTACCAGATTCAGCCCAGCCTGGGAAAAGTTATTTTAGGTGTGTCCTAGTAAAAATCTTTCAAGGAACATATTTTAGAGAGGTGTCAGCTGCTTTGTCTTGCATGGGTTTTTCACAACTTGCCTGCAATAGTACATAAATCCTTTTCTATAATGGTACATAACTTGACTTAAATTACTTTGTTTCTTCAAAGGTAAAATTACAACAGCAAATACAAAGAATGGTAACGTATGGTCTTTGAGAAGGAAAGAAATCAGGTGATTAACTTGTAGTGAACTGTAAGGGAATTTAAGATACAGAACAAAAGACAAGGTTCAGTCCTACTTTTGGGTTGGAAGGGGTAGGAGTACACACAAATGATCCTGCATATCATCCACTGAGAACATTTAGAGGGTCACATTCCAGAAGTGTATTGAAAAGCTGTCAAGAAGAATGACTTAATGAACTGTGTTAACACATTTGCAGGAAGCAGCAGATTATAATTTGCTCTGCCTTAGTGACATTTTAAGCAACTGAAAAATTGCTTTTACTGGGACTATTAAACTGTACAACTTTATCAGCTTTTGTGATAAGAATCTATTTCGAACAAAATTTAACTCCTCAGCTGTACTTAAGATACTATTTTTAAAAAATGTATTCAACCAATAAGGAAACATTCTCTTCACTCCAAGTTTTGCCTAAATATTTTAACTTAGATATATCCTTGTCATTTCTAAAGACCTTTTTCTTCCTAATATTTGCTTAAGTGAGGAGGACAAAAGACTTGATTTATCACCAGGTGGGGTAAGTCACCTGAAGCTCAAGGCTCATGAACACATTTTGAGCGGTTAAGTAGGGATTTTTATTTAGTGATTTTATTGCTTTTTTTTTGTGATTGGACACAATAAAGCAACTAAAAAAGTGTAGGAAAATACTTGACTGAACAGGAAAACACCTTCAACTTGGTAATGCTCAAGGAGCTGCCCAACAAGATTTCATCCTTATCATTGCTTATATTATTATCTTAGTCAAATCAGCATGTGGGGGTGGAAGGGAAGGGCAGCAACTGAACTACCAAACCCTGCTGCATTTCTGACCATGGGAAGCTCTGCCTGTGCTCGATTTGTGTCAGGCACAGCTGAGCCCAACCCCTCAGTCCCGTACATACTCATATGTACACATGGGCCAATGCAGAGTCATGCATGTTGGAAAACCCATCTTCCAACAGGACGAAGATGGAGAAAACAGGAGATGCTGATGGAATGGAAGATTTCATTAAAACCAAGACATTCCGTGAGTCAAGTATGGAAGCCTCAGTTGCTATGGATTTGTGTTTCACTAGTCCGTAGGACTGTCAGTTGAGGGTTTCGGGTTTTTTTTCCCCAGTAACTGGATACTTATTAGGTTTGTCTTCAAAGCAGATTTTTAAGTCTGTATAATGAGCAATCATCCTGCAGCCTTTCTTACTACAGAGCCACACAAACAATTCTTCCCTGTCCAATGCATACTTAAATAAACCTTGCTATGTTGTTGGAAGATCTCTCCTCATTCAAGTGTCATGGCCCATGGTTATTGGTATATCTGGGACCAACAGTTTTCATTTCCTCTCCTTCTCTAGTTCATCTGGCTTCTGTCTCATGTTGAAAATATGAGGGACACGCAGAAGCAAGTGTTTCTTGTTTTTAGTCCTTACTGTCTGGCATGTTACTATACTGAGCGGTGTGATCTTCTGCTGACATCCCATGGGTAACTCATAATTCAAGCAGTTAGTTTTCACCCCCCTTGGAAGCACGAATAGAACTTAAAAAAATTGAGAAAGCTAGTGAGTCCCAGAAACTGGCTTGTATCTATGAGTCCAGGGAACCTACAAGAAAAGCAGGTAGTTCAAGCAATGGCAGTTTGTAGGTTTTAGCTTTACCGAAGGAATTACACATGGAACACTGAGTAAATTCAAAATAATGGTATAAAAATATTAATAAAAGAGAAAATATAGGTGATGGTATTCACATCAACTTAATATGAAGGAGAATCTGCAAGCTTGGGATACACAGAGAAGTGCTTCAGTGCTGACCATGTTGTTGGAGATAGATCTTAAAAGGGCGGCCACTATCAGCTGTCCAAGCCGCAGGCAGGGTCCTACCGGCCCGAATCCTTCACGGACGTACCGCAGGACTTCCGAAGCAGCCGATGCGGCCGCCGGGCTTTGCCGGAGCCGGCAAACCGGGGGGCAGGTACCCGGCTCCGGCCGGGGCAGCTCAGCCTGCGGGCGACTCTGCGCCAGCCGCGGCCACCCGCCCGCAGCTTCCCGGGTGCGACCTGTGTACGTATATATACATATACACATAAATGCATATATACATAGGGTTCCCAGAGCGCCCCTCGCTTGGGGCGGCCGCGAAGGAGAAGCCGGAGGAGGAACCGGCTGCCCGGACTGCGGGGAAGGGGCGCAGCCCTACCTGCAGCTCAGAGGGCAGGAGGGAGAGGGAGGCGGAGCAGTTCCCATCCCATCGCCTGTCGCCTTCGGAAAGCAGCCGCGGGTGGGAGCGGGCGATGGGTGCGGGTGGGAGGGAGCGGCCGTCACCCCCGCCCGCCCCTCTGCCCGCGGGCTGGGGGCGATAGCGCCGTGCCCACCCCGCGGCCACCCGGGATGCGCCGTGGGCGAGCCCGGCTGCCCCGGGGGAAGTTGAAGGCCGGGCCCCCGCGGGCCGCTCGGCAGGCTGCGAGGGGGCGGGCGGCTCCGGGCGCCCGAGGAGGAGCCCGAGCATCCCGGCGCCGGGGACAGCCGGAGAACGGGCGGCGGGGCTTCATGGGCTGCTCACGCCAACATGGTGCTCGCCCTCAACGGGAGCCACCTCTACGGTAACCTCCGGCCCCTGGTCCTGGAGGACCCGCGGGCGCTGGGCGGCGGCAGGATGATCGCCGGCTCCTGGCCCCCGCGCAGCCTGGCGAAGCTCGGCCCGTCGCCCCCCCCGTCGGCGCTGCCCACGGCGAGCCCCCTCCCAGCCAACGACTCCCAGTGCGGGGAGCAGATCCTCAGCTACGGCAGCGCGGAGAAAGTTCTCATCGGGGCCGTGCTCTGCCTCATCACCCTGCTGACCATCGCCGGCAACTGCCTGGTGGTGATCTCCGTCTGCTTCGTGAAGAAGCTGCGGCAGCCCTCCAACTATCTCATCGTCTCGCTGGCCCTGGCCGATCTGTCGGTGGCCCTGGCCGTCATGCCCTTCGTCAGCGTCACCGACCTTATCGGCGGCGAGTGGATCTTCGGGCGCCTCTTCTGCAACGTCTTCATCGCCATGGATGTCATGTGCTGCACGGCCTCCATCATGACCCTCTGCGTGATAAGTATCGACAGGTGAGAGAGCCCGGCNNNNCCCGCAGCCCCGGGCGCCCAGGACGGCCGCCGGCCCCGGCGCGGGGCACCCGCCGGGAGCGGTGCCACCAGCGGTCTCCTGCCTCCTCCTTCGGGTCCCTTGGAAATGAGCCGTGCTCAGAGCAGGGAGCGAGGCGAGTGCCAGCCCGCAGCCTCTCTGTTCGAAGGAGCCCGCCGGAGCAGGGTGAGCTGCCACCCGTATGCCAACCCAGGTGCCTGGTTATCCCGCTGGGTAACTTCCTTGCTGTCACTCGGGAGCCAAGGTGTCAAAGCAGAACTGGACCTAAACTGTCAACGTTTACCATGGCTCTATACACGTAATAGGGCATTTCCAGCTGCTTTAGAATTTGGAATATCTTTACACTGCTTTATACCGCAGGTAGATTTGAGCTGATTCTTTTAAAGCTGGTGACAATGTAACCTTGCTGGGTTCAGTGGAGTTTTACCAGACCAGAGAAGGTGCAGAAATGATAGCTTACGAAAGTTTTATCTTTATTCTAGGACAATCCCAGAATAGCTCAATTTCATTTTTGACAAATAATGTTTTATTTGAAGGAAAAATTACTTTCAAATATTTGCTTTTTAAAAATTTTCACCTGCTGTCTTAAAAACCAAGTTATGCTCATTGATATTTTTCTTCTTCCAAAAGTTACAGTCACTGGGGCAACGAGGAGGTGTGTACACACTGCAGAAGAATATCTTAGGTGTTCAGTTCTGAGGTAAAAACCATACCTAAGAGGGTGCATTTGCCTGTGTCAGAGTCCTCTGCAGAGGAAGGCTAACAGATTCCTTTATTCCATGCAGGTCCTATTCTAAAGTGAGTTGCAGCCTGCAGCTTCCCTTTTCCACAGCCTAAATTCTATGCCAAGAATGTTAACAGCTAGAGGGTAACTTTTCATTACAACTCCACACAATTGGCTGAAATTGAAGAACTTAGTAAGTAGATTTAGAAGCAGTTTACCAAGTCCAATATCCAACAGCAGCCTTGACTGTTTACTTCAGAAGGTTTTCAGAAAAGCTCTGCATTAGGTTTCTGTAAAGCAACAGTCTTTCAAAAGAGTATCCTACAGTGAATGGAAGTTGTTTTGTCCTAAGGAGCATCACAGTATGTATTAATTTCAGAACTTTAATTTGTCTACAAGCATCCTCTGCTCCAGTACTCTTTATTTTGTGACTTCTATATTGGCCAGCAGTTATCTGAATGCTGCAAAGCATCTTGTAGCAATGAAATCCACATACAGACTTTGACAGTATCAAAGGATTTGTGTTTTAGTGTTTGTTTTTATTTTTTTTAACTGCTGTTACATTGAAATTTCCTTAATTTTAACTTACCTAATTTTTTTACTTAATTCTTGTGTTGCAAGAGAATATGAATAGGCTTATCTACCTTCCCAATGTTATTTTCTGCTTTTCTGTACTGTTTCTAAGACAGGTGATCTCATTTTTCCACTCTCTCCCCATTGAGTATTTCTATTATTTGATTGTTCTTATGTCCATCTCTGAGCTCTCCACCTCTATTTCTACTAACCTCTTGAAAACAGGTTAACATAATTAAGCTTTCTTAAGGATGTGTGATGATTCACATTGTAGCACTGGGCTTTTACTCTTTTTCATTTCTTAGTTTAACATTTGGGGTCACTGCTGTGTGCTGAACAGGGGCTTTGACTGAACTGGTCACACTGATGACTGCATCTCTTATCTTCTCTCAGTTCTCCCTCCACTCCCCTCTCCCCCAAAATACTAACAAGAGATATAGCTCTGTATTGAGAAGGGATATAACCTCTTGCAAATGACTGATTTTCACCAGCTAGTGCTGATTTAAACTAGAATTATTCTCATCTTTGTGTTCTCACTTCTATCACTGAATGTTTATTGAACACCATCTCTTCATAATTCATGATACTGTTGTCTACTACCTACTAGAAATTAAAATTCTGTGACTTATGATGCTTAACCTCTGTCACCCAGATCCATTACGTAGTTGAGATAGTAGGTATCATAATTAAAGGAGACAAGCCAGCAATTCATTAAAAAAACTTCTCTACTACTTGGCAATAAAGAATTTAAAAATCTCCGTGATTGGTATTCCTATTTAAAAATAATTAATCTTATACTGCTGTAACACTGTTAAGTCAGGCCAAAGATTAGTTTTGGATATTAACAAATCTTTGAATAGTGCATTTATACAAAATATGCAAATCAGGGAGGCATTATGAAAATCAAATGTGAATGATGAAATGTTCCAGTATAGCATTGATGATGATGGTGATATCATATTAGCAGTTGTTCTTACATGTGTGTAGATAAGAAATCCTTGAATGATCACTGAGAAAAATTTATCTCTGAAAACACATACCTCCAGTTTAAGTTTTGTTTGTGGTACTGCAGCTGCAAATCACAATGTATGTAGTGCATTAGAGTGTCAGACCATTTTCACAAGGTCCATTTTTCCAAGGCTTTGGTGAAAACACTTCCATGTTTTCTGTTATGGAGAAGAAGATTACCAATGATACCTCCCTTACTAGCCTTACTATCTCAGGGCAACTAATACAAATACAGGACCAGGAAATTTCAATCAGAAATTGCAGAAGCAGAAAAAGTGAATGAAATTCACTGTCCTTCAAGTTGGCCACTATCCTCAGAGGCATTTAGATGAACTTAAATCTTATAGCTTCAGAGGTTACATGGGAGACATTTGTTTAGGAAGAAAGGTTAGGACAGGACAAAGAATCTTTAAGGCACTTGAGGAAACCTTTGTTGTGATCCAGTAGCATCTCTCCTGAAGCAAAAGATGAGGCTGTTGCAGGCAGTGCAGAGAGAGAAAATAAATTGACTATTTTAAAATTTGTTAAATCTTTAGGTTCTTCCTGAAGCAGATGTTAGAATCAGGTAAATAGTTGAAAGAATATTACTACTGAATTAATCTTAAAGAACCAAATTTGTCACAAACTGTTAGGCAGGGTTTGTGAGGAGAAATAATACTTTTTATTAAACAATTAGGTTAGTAAAACAGAGGCTTTGAGGAGCTACCAAGCAGCATAAAATGAGTAAACTGAAAAGGCTTTTTGATTTGTTTCCCTTGCACAAATATATGCTACTCAGCTTATGCCACTGAGAGCCCTGAAATGCCAGCAGCTGGCAAGCCTATTGCTCACAGAGAGATTTTGCTGCACAGCCCTTTGTGGCGGATGTGTTTTTTAGCTGAATCTATCAGCTGGAAAGCTCTGAAAGAAGCATATTAGCATGAGGTATACAAATGGGCTGGTTTTATTCTGTTGAAAACTTTAAATTTTTTTCCTAGTTAGACACACCAAGCACTTATTGTGCTTTTTAAATTGCCTCTATTCTAAGTTGTGTAAATGATAAGGGTGCAAAGTAGATATGAGCGTGCTATTATGGGAATATCTAACTTTGCACAGGGTGCACAAGGAAGCAGCTAGGCTGGAAAGGTTGTTTGATTATTCACAAGGATCTAAATTTGCAGATATCGTGAGATAATGCCCTTGAAGTTACCAAGCTTTGGACTATTATGCTTTTCTTCAGATCATATCCCTTTTGTTTCACAGTGTAAAAACCTTCACAGATCTTTATCAGGGTGACCTGAGATTAACATATTTTTTAGGCATCTCTGTGTTATTTAAGTCCCCACTTTGGAAGAAGGCTATCTGCTCACAGGCAGCTCTGTCAGAACTAAAACAGATATGATGGAGAGACAAGAGTATTTCTGCCTTTTCAAATTTATTAAGGACTAAACATGCAAGACAACTTGATACTCAGTCAATAATTACCTTTGCTATTCTCTCCAGCCTTGATATGAGGAGTAGCTCTGTAGAAAGGTAGGAAACTACAGAGGCTTTTGCAGGGTAATTGGGCCTCAGAGAACAGTGGTCTTCTCTAAGCATTTCCTGTTAGTGTGTTTGGATTTTTTTTCTTTTGCTCTTAAGGCCCCACTTTTCTGGTTCCAAATTAGATTATATCACATTTAAATTCCTTTACATTCTTTACATTTAAGAGTGAGAAAACATTATGGGTGAATTATGAGGGATGGATACAAACCACATCTTAGTGAGAAATGAACAAATAAAGAGAATTAATTGTATTTGGACTGGTCGTGTTTTCATGCTGATTCATCATGCTGTTCTGACCCAAGATAGCTACAGAAATGCTGTTTTGGAGAGTATCCACAGGATAACTGCATAAGTAGCAATTTTTAATTCAATTTAAAAATAGTTCTTTGGCTTCAAAAGTGATAAAGAAACATAACTACTCAGATACAGTTGAAGAATTATAACACTTTGCCCACACCCACACAAGTAATGAAACACTTTTTTGGGAACTTTTCCAGACTTTATCTTGGCCAGCAATTCACCAGTATTCCAGGCTTCCATTAAATTGATGAGAATTTAGAATTTTTATGCAAATAAGAGAGCCTTTTTGTTGATCCTGAGATTTTTATACACAAGGATCAACTCTTTCTCCCTGCCTGTGTTGCCACGCTCCAAGTATGAGTACTTATGCTTCTCCTTAGAATGTGTCAGTCCCAAAAGTTCACCCGCTTCTTGAGTCCTCATTCCATGTCTGGAAATTGCACAGACCTTAAATTTTCTCAAAGGAAGAACTTGAAACAAAATTTAAATAAAAATTTAAGCAATTTCAATAGAATCCACGTGTTTAAATTCTACCTGCATGACAAGTTGATAATATGACCTGAAAACTGTTAGCAGTTTTCTAAACCTCTAATGGTACCTGGTAGTCCTGTGGGGCATCCTATTTGGTATGAAGACTTTTTCTGCCTCAGTACCATGTGTGGAAAAGGCAGCAATCTGTTCTGCCAACCATGCTTAGATCATTCACAAAATCCATGTAGAATATATATGCAGAAATAGCTATGAAAAAGTCCTCTATGTAATATATTTTGGATCTAGAATAAACATAGGCAGCCACCAGTAGTGCCACTCATGAGATTTTGTTCTATATATATATTTACACAGAAATAATTGAGAAATGAGGAAAAAACTAAAAGGAACTATAGGAAAAGTGTGTGATGAAGTTATTGCAGTTAAGGTCTATCTTGCAGAAGAAAGTTTTGAGATCAGTATGGCAGCTAATTCCTAACAACAGCCACCCTCACAAGAGCCATTTTTTCATTATTTAGCCTGATAAACAACAGTATGTTTTCTGAGCCTGTAAATAACTTGTCTAGCTCATGAAAGACACAGACAGCATTGATAAACTAAAGTGAAAAAGCACAGATTTGGTTTTACTCCTTTCCATGTAGTTTTTCTAATATAGTCTATTTAAAGAATGTTCCGTAAGATGATATAGTTTCTTTTTCGAAGATAATCTATTGCTGAACACTTATGCAATCTCCATTTCATTATTTAGATTGAAAAAAGGTACAATATATATTTTTGGTCCAAAATTCAGAGAAGAGGAAGTTCAATTGGAAGTTGGATGCACTAAGTAGTATAAGGCAATGCAGTATGTATCTGTCACTGAGAACCCACTCCATAGAAGCAAATTAATCTGGCAGATTTTGTTGGATTAACGTGATCCCATTTCTTTAGATACCTTTCTGTGACATCCTTGGGCATCTTTTCCTGTGCCACGTAGGCAGCCTGAAAGAGATGCTTTTACTTACAGAGTAACCAGGTCTTAGCCACAAATATTGTTTTATTATGTCTTTGCAGAGATATTATGCTTCATGAACACACTGCCAGATACAAAATAAGGCGGTAGAAAGTAACAAATAAAAGATATTTTATAGAACAGATGGACTGTTTTATGAAAACTTGACACAGGGAAAAAGTTTTAACATCAAAATGAGTGGAAGTTTTGTCCTTTTGCAGAGGAAAAATACATAAGATCTGAAGTTTGGTGTCTGCACAGTAGAGGCTGACAAAGTTTGGGAAGCTAGAAGATGTCGTAGAAAAGGAATCTGTGGATTGATTATTCTATTGCTGTTCTATACTGGATGCATTTAAGCAGTGTTACTAAAAGGGAATCACAAAATGTGGAGATGCAAGATTTCCTAGAAGTGGCAGTGCAAAGGTGGCTGCAATTGGTAATTTTTCAAGGTGCATGAATAGGGAGTTACAGTTCAGTGAGTAGCAGGAGATTTGAGATGATACCACATTTGCCTGAATGCCTTTTCTTGAAACTGGATGTTGCATTTCCTCCCCCACATTTGAAACTATCTTCTGTTTGCTCCTACCAGGGTTTAACACTGGATGAGTTTTCAGAAGTGATTTTGGGGTCTCTAATTCTTGGGGGTTCATCCAGACATTTCAAAGGAGCCTGATAAGTCAGAGGTAAGGGAACATTAATTCACATTTTTGCCAAGCAGGGCACTCTGCAGACATTTAAAAAGTGATTTCTTTCCTGTCAAGGTCACAAAAATAGTTTCTGTAAAAAAGGTTGGATTTACTTCAAGATTCACAGCAAAAATGCAATTCTAGAAACACTCCTCTTAGTTTTTGAAGGTTTTATCATGCTGGCATGATGTGTAGTGTAACCTGATTAGTATCAAAATATATTTTCCTAGTGTTTTTCTTGAACTGAATGAGTATCATTGAATGAAACATCAAAGCTTTTGTGGCTTTGTACACTGAAATAAGATTACTACATCAGTAGTAGCATGCTCACACAAGAGTCTAGAACAGAAATTAATCAGTAAATGTTTTCACTTCCCCGAAATAATTTTCTCTGAAAATTATTTCTAAAATTCCCTGAAAATTGTATGAAGTACCTTATTCCTTTTAAAGAAACACAGTATTATTTTTGATATTGCTGTTGGGTTTGAAATATTTAATTAGAAATATTTGTGGCAACTTTTGAAACTTTGTTCATCTGCAGCTAATATGTACATGTGGCACTGTCTGTCAGCTACAGACACCTTTTTCTTTTTTTCTCTCAATATATAACACACAGATCTGGTCCTTCCTCTGTGGACCAGAAAGTCTGAAGAAAGCTGGCCATTGCAGGTCTTGCATGAAAATAAAGAGCTTGAGAAATAGTTGAGTCTGCTGAGGTGCAGCTGTCATAGAAGAAAGACTGGGGAGCAAAATCACAAATTCTGCATGTCCAAAGCACCAGTATCATAAAGCAATGCTCACTGCAGTTTTGTTCTAATGGTCACTACTGTCTGTAAGGTGGGGATAATTTCTTTCACCTGAAAAGCTTACGAGTTTTAGCTTTTCTTGTTGTACTGGATAGCCAACTATTTCTAAAGGATTGGATAGTATAAGTCTTCCTATACACACTGAAAAGGGGCAAAAAACCCTGAAATTTTTTGAATGATCTCTTACTGCGAAGTTTCATTTTCAAAAGATCACAGGATTAAATATATCATAGTGAAAAATCTGTTTTTATTCTGTTTGAACTAACATAGCAAAATTAAAGAGTGAGCATCATTGATTTTCTTTTTGTGCCTTGCTGTTTATTCAAGGCTTTATATAGAAATCTAGATTATCAGTGTGGTTCTGTACATATTAGCATGTGTGCAAATGTGGTAGTGATTCACTTCTAACAATAAATGTGGCTTTTGGGTAATACACAGACAAGAATGAATTCTCTAGTAATGCAGAACAGAGATGTGCATGGAAATCAAATCAGTACTGAGCATATTCTTTCTGTCTATCATGGCCTTTACTATCAAATGGGAGCTAGCACAAGACACCACTGAAGGGGATTAACTTCATCACTGATAGCTATTTCAGTGCTAATTGGTCATAATTGTTTTAAAAAAAACCCACAAAACACAAAGCCAAGAAGGATATAACAAAAGCAACTTATTTAAATTAAGGAAAACTGAAGTGAAGTCTATTTTTAGAGGTACATTGTATCTTAAAGAGAAAATTGGCAGTGGAATTTTTTCCTGAGATATATCAAGGGAAAGGGTGAGGTTTTGGTACTGTTAAACACCCAAACCCAAATGTTTTAGCTTGTAGAAGTTTAAAATATAACCACAAGAAAAATTTGTAATCTAACAAAAATCCATTTTTGTGTACAGTTCTTATGTCTCTTAAGGAGATTGTGGGAAGGGCAGGCAGAGCCATATGAAAAGCAACAATTTTTTTACACTGGAAATTGTTTGTCCTGCACGGTCCTGCAGGTGGAGGGGCAAGCAGCACCTTGCCACATATTGACAGTGGTGGAAAAGCTGATCAGGGACCAAGGGAGAATGGACAGAGCTTGTTGTATCTCAGGCATTCACCAAGCTGGGTAAAATGAGAACTGGCAGTATAAAGTCTTGCAGGCAAGAACACTACTTTTTGTGACAGAATTATGTACAAACTTTTAGCTTCTTATTTTTTGGCTGAAAACTCTCCAGTCTTTTGTGAAGAGGTTGTAATTGGAGATCCAGGCAAATATATCATGAGGTCTCTCTCCAATATCATGGAGCTGTGCCACCTTCACTGCCACTGAATAATACCAATGGCCTTGGTGGCATTCGAGTCATAATTTCTTGTCAACCATACAAGTATCTGTAATCAGAAGCATGGCCTATTGCTGCTACAAGTGAAATTGAGCCACCAATAAAGAGCTTTAAGTACCTTATTTATAAACTGGTTTCCATGAGATGTGTTGCAGGCTGGGAACAATGTATTTCAACATAGGGTTTGCAGTTCTCTAGAGAGGGACGCAAAAGGTAACTGCAAAAATTGCAAGTCTGTGGCAGTAGCATCTGTTCACTAGAGGACTGTTCCCATGTGAGAAAATACAGGAATTTTTTTAATCAAAGTAAAGAATAGTGCCCTAGAAGATTTACTCTGATAACAGATGTTTGTTCAGAAATTGCCAATCGGTATAAATATTAGAAGGTAGAAATGGAAGGCATAAGTATAGATAACAGAAGTATATGCTATTATCTAAGCTTACTGTAGAATTTACAGTGTAACTGTCATCATGAATATAAACCATGAAAACATGTTGTGATTGTCACGAAATATTTCAGATATACAGTACTGCTTGCCAGAATAATTTTCTGTAAGCAGTTCTCTGTGTGGGTTGTTAAATTTTGTTTATTTGCTGCAGAAGTTGACATTTAGCAAATAGTAGAAATATTAAGTCCCTGAACAAAGACTGTGTTGTCTGGCCACAATTACTTGGAAATATTTATACCCATGACCCAAAACAGCTGCTGACAAGATGCAAAGCTTTTCTTTAATATTCTAATAAGATGTTTTGATGCTAAAAGCAGTACAGCTTAGGCTCAAAATACTTAACTTTTTAATTGTTATGTACTGCAGTTTCCTTTTTACTGTAAGTATCTGCATTTGGAGACCCACTTCTTATCACAAGCAGTTTTAGCAACACTACTGATTTTTGTGTCTCACGAGTGTATTGTCCCCTATGAATAAGCTATTTTTGCAAAATGAATATGGTCATTAACAGAACACAATATTATTTTTTAAAAAAATAACTGAAAATAAAATAGCACAGTGGACCATTTGTCTATAAAGTAAACAACACAAGAAGGAGCTTAACATTTCCAAAGTCTATTATTTAACACAAAGCTTCTACACTGCTGCTGAACTGTTGAAATAAAGGGAGGATCTTGTCATATTTCTCAAACACCTGCAGCTTGCAGTGAGCTACCTGAGATGTCCATAGGCCAAGCTGGGATGATTCAGCCCACACTCATGCCAAAGTTCTGGTCCTAAATTCGAATGAATGTTTGAAGTTTTCAGCCTGGCAATGAAAGCTGATGCCACCATATCTCAGAAGAACCTTAGAGCTGCCAACTTGTTGCTGAGGAAAAAAAAACAAAGGAAAGACACACTCACTGAGAGGTGGGAAGAAGGGCTTCTTTATGCTGATCCCACTTGTTCCACTGCTTTCATGTGTGGTGTAGCATCTGTAATATGAATATAAAAGAGAATTCTGGGATCCTTGATAATCTTCACATCCTACTATCTTTAAAGGCTTTGGAGGAGGAGATTATCTATCATCAGCTGTATTTCTGTTTTAGCATAAATGTATAATTCTAAATTCTGAGGAGCATGAAAAGGTATTATGAAGGTGTCGTGACCACTCAATCACATATTGAGCTGGACAAATGATTATTTGTGAATAATCAATAGCTGAACCTGTCCTCAAATTTTGTCAGTCTATACAGAAAGCCCAGGGGAAGAGAGCCAGAAACTCCTTTCTTGACAAGAAAAAGCAAGAGGTTCATTTTGTAGATTGGATGTACTATGTTTTCATGCCTGTGAAGTTGGTGGTAGCAGTTTGTGTTGAAATGTGTTCTGTATTTTAAAAATATTTAGTGTTGCAGATTTTGCATGATTTTACATAGAAGGAAAAATATGAGGGATGTTGCTGGAAGAAAGAATACACTGTAGTGGAAATTTGTTGTGGGCAGGTCTGTGTTCATCTAGACAAAGAGGACACACTGTCCTGGCTAATATTTTCCCAGGTCTCCTGTCTAGTGATCTCTAAGCTTACTTGCAGCTGCCTTTACAAATATAGACCTGGTGACATCCTAAATGGGGACCATGGACTTCTGGATTTGGATTAAATGTTACTGGTGCAGCAAGCTGAAAAAAGCCACCCGTGTGGAACCACAGTCTGGCAGGTCTGAGGGAGACCTGGGAGGCTCAAAGTTCATTAGAGTGGAGGATTTGTTAGCTAGAAAGAAGTACTGCCCCATTTGACCATTACTTTCTTCATTCTCAAGGCTGCTGGCAAAAATGAATAAATATTATGACAAATGAACTATTAAATACTGAGTTTGGGAAAGGCTGAACATACAGTTTTACTGACAGCAATTTGGGTTTTGCTGCAGTTAATTCTCATCACTAGATTTTTCTCTTGTTCAACCTTCTCCTTCAGTTAAAGGGCATGTGGGGCTCCGTATTTAGAGATTCTGAGTGACTGCAAAGGGAAAAAATATTTATAAAGTAATATTAAATTCCTGAAAATTTTCTATTTCCCTTTTATATAGGAGAGCTCAACCCGACCAATTTATTTATTGGTACTCAATTCCAAAATATCACTTAATGAGACATTTTGTGAGGAAAATTACAGCAGGCAGGAGAATTACATGTAAAGGGGAAACTTGAGACTGGGTGTTGAAGCGTGCTCTAAGTGAGTATGTTAGTTCAAATGAGTGCTAAGAAATAAATGACATATGGTTGAAAAATGTGGTAGCTACAGTAAACACAGTAAATTCATTGGCATGAAAGCTGATGAGACATGGTAACCTCATTCTGTACCTCATACTGAGCAGAAAATATACTGCTAAAATATTAAGAAATGACAAAAAATAGTTGTT
Organism: Picathartes gymnocephalus; assembly: GCA_013390045.1. Taxonomy (NCBI): domain Eukaryota; kingdom Metazoa; phylum Chordata; class Aves; order Passeriformes; family Picathartidae; genus Picathartes; species Picathartes gymnocephalus. The sequence goes on from WEKY01056112.1 coordinate 108,756, forward strand.
TATATAAGTTACAGGGGAGGAATCAACTATTATCTAACGATAACTCACTGAACCAAAAGTTTCTGCTGGAAAGGACTGTGAACAGCAGTTTTCTAAAAGGTTCTTGAATTACAGACTCACAATTTGATCTAACCTCCTGACTTCCTTCCTTGATAGCTTCCCCTCATGCTGTGTTCTCTTCAACCCACAGCCTCTGCTTCCAAAACTGGTTATGATTTTTCCTGTGTTAAGACTTACTCATACTAGGAAGACAGAAATGATTTTACTACTGTAGGAGAAGCAACTCCAGTGTGCATCTGTAAAAAACAGCTAGATAAACACTATACATGATGCTTTATATATCCCAAAGTTTTTGAAAGAATATTCTTAATTAAACTGGCTTTAGATTTGAATTTTCCTGTGTATCTAATACAGTTTATTGATATTGTTTGTTTTTTGTCTGGCCAAGCTTGGGCAAATTTTAAAAAGTAAAGCTTGAGGTCAACATTTATAATTTTCACATACCTGATCCAATGGAACACAGCAAAACTTTTTGTGATTTCTAAAAAATTCAGATCTGCCTTCAGGCCACTACAACTATGGACAAAGCCAAAAATGTCCAAGTAGGTTAGGTCTGTACTGAGATTCACCTATAATGACTGTACAGGTGTTCCTTAGGGCTCTTGCAAAATTCCTGTCATGAAGAAGCAAAGAGAATTTGGACCTGATATTTCCAGTATTTTTTCTGTCTCTTCAGAGAGAGGAAAAGAAAGAAGGGGCAGGAGGGAAGAAATATTCTAGAGGGA
>WEKY01056112.1:112047-141475 GCA_013390045.1 Picathartes gymnocephalus
CGAATAATTTATATCCAAAACCTTTCCAGTTTTCAAACGTATCTGGTTTCTGGGAGGCTGGTGAAGGATTAAACAGGCTGAAATCCACCTCCCTCTTTATATCTCCTACCTTAATGTTTCTGGTGATGGTAGCAAAAGGAAAATATACAGGTACTGTTTTCTTCAAAGAGAGTTAATAAAAGCATTTAGTCTATAATTTAGAATATTTATAAGGGTAATTGCAAAATATTGAGTAGGAAATACATATTATCTAACATTCAGGCAGTGCTGCAAGGTAAACAAGCAACTACGTGTTGGGACTTTGCCTTCCAAGCAGTGTATAACTCACAGTGGAAAATGAAAGGCTACTGAAAGGTTTGTAGAGAAGCTGAGAAGGAGATGTGACAGGTGACAAATGCCTTGACAGTCATGCAGGGTGAAAAGGAAGGGCAAAGGGTGAGGGCAGGTGAAAGAAATTTGCCAAGGTCTGAAAGTAAAGAGCAATATTGTTTCAGAATTACAAATAAGGTAATAGAAGTTTAATGGAAAAATATTACACATATTCTGGCAATACAGGTGTCATGTATTTCTTAGAAAGAGAACAGAATGCATCCCCCTAACTATGGGATGGATGTCTAAGATTAGTAGGCAAAAATGAAGAAAGAAAAATACAGAGCTAACAGAGAAAGAGAAATAAGACAGCAAGAAGGTGAAATAAAAATGAGCGAAATAAAAGTACAAAAAATAAGCTAAAATAAGTAAGGAAAATATGAAGCTGTAAAGTTACACAATATGAAAAGAAGAAAGCCCAGGAAAGCACAGAGAAACTAAAAGAAATGTAAGAGAGAAGAAAGCAACCTTCTACTATGCAAATTACATTCCTTTAGAATGAAGATATTTAATTTTGATTGACTTAATCCTCCCCCACTGCCAGGAAAGCCTACACTTCTTGAGTTCATCAAAAATAAACTCCTACAATGATTTTTGAGAAAAAGAAAAATCAAGTCAGAACATTTACTACGTAGAATAAATTCAATATGTACCTACTCTAGCAGTGGAAATGAAAGTCATCCTATTATAAAGAGAATTTAAGAAAATGCATTTAATTAAGAACAAAACGGGGAATAATGTAAAGTGTTAATCTTAGTGAAAGCAAAATAAGTATTTCATTCTCATTCTTCCAAATACCAAAATTAACACATTACCATTTCAATGATAAGAATAATGCTGAAATTTTATGAAATGTGAAACATAAGCATCTAGAAGAATAGATATCATAACATACATTTAAGATCTTTTATATTTGTTCATTCACCATCAGCTGAGAAGGATGAAGTAGAACTTTTTAGGATTTCTAACAATTAAGATGTGGAAACTGACCACTGTGCTAAGACTTTTATAAACTGTGTACTAATTCACAGCATAGGAAAGATGCAACATTTAACTAGATTGAGCACAGAATTAATCAAAGCTTTTTCCTCTCCACTGAGTAGTATTTTTGTTAGTTCTGCTGTCTCACTCTAACATTGCATCATATTTTATGTTTATGTTTTAGGTTTCATATTCTGAAAGTTTCATATATGCATTGAAATTAGTAACTTTGATCATTTCTGCTAAGGAGAAAAGTATTTTACTGCCTCTGAAATAGCCTCCTCTTCCAGGCAGTAAACTAGCAGTGATCATGATGTGATTATGAGGTCAGTCTGTATTGCAGAAAGGTAAAGTACTGTTGTACAATAATTAACGAGGTAATTATCACATTATAGCACCATAGCTGTGCACTGCAATGCTCATGTCTCACCAGTTAGGTCTTTTTATGTTTCTGTTCTTTTACTTCTGTCTCAATTACTTAAGTATGTGATGGGAATACTATTTCCCGGATCAGTTTGTATGTTTGTATACCTTGTTTTATTTAAAAGGGAATCTGAGGGACAGAGCATTACTTGCATTGCATAAACACATTATCTTTGAAAAATGAGCAGTATTTGCTAGGCATTTTGACACAGCCATAACAGAAAGAATAGATTTGGTATTTGTTTCAACTTGTTACATTTGCATGTGAAGGAAAGGAAAAAAAAAATCTAGATTGATGACTATACTAGGGAAAATATTTTTTTAATGCTGGATGGCTTTCAGGAACGCTCCCATTCTTGTGAGGTGTCTCTTAATGTTGAGCTGAACCAAATAGAAAAAATTACAAAGAATGATGACAGAATCATAGCCAAGAAAGATAAGTCAGAATAAGTTATTACTGCCTGTGAACTACAGGATGGGATTCTATAGTTGTGGGTTTGCAAAGAACTCCTACATGGAGATACATATTGAGGACAGAAAGTTTCTGTGCTAGAGAAAGAGAGAAGCAAAGGAATAAACATTGTTGTGTCTTTGGAATAAAGCAGTTTTATGACTCTTAAAATACAACACTACGAGAACTGACATAACCTCATATTTAACACGACTCTTAATCAAATGGTAAGGGATAACAAAACAATATGTTGTGATTCCTGGCAGAAATAGCTGTAATACACACCTGTATCATTTCCAATATAATGTTTCTAGTTTTATTCCATAGCAATCCATTGAAATGGATCAGTGTCAGAAAAGCCAGAATGAAAAAGCCCACAAACTGAATACTCTCAGGAGCAGATCTATATAGTTATAAAGGTTTTACATTAAATTGCCTATGACAATTTATTGTCATCAAATGCTAACCATTTAGAGATACTGGGGAAGAAGTCTATGTCATGGGAATCAGATTTTTGTAAAGCAAAAGGAAAGGATTGGTTCATTTACCTTCTCTGTTGGTGTTCATTGTGTGTGGCAAATGGCAATTGTGTACAATGGCTGGCAAAAGGAGGGAGTTCTTTACCCCCTCCCCTCCCCAGGGTTGAACAGAGCTCCAGAAAGAGAATGGGGTAATTTTAACCCCCCAGAGCTGGGCACACTGTGTGCCTCACACCTGAATGGGACTGCAGCAGAAGAACCAGCTTCTGAACCCCCGGTGGGGAAAAAGAGACACTGAAGAAATCATAAGAAACCAACCCAGAATAGCGATGTGCTCATGCGTTTATACACATTCATTTAAGAAGAAGTTTACTCTGCCCTTCACCATTGCCATCTTTTTGGTCTCTGCTGTTTACTTTGAGCTCTTCAAGCAAGGGTGTGTTTTCCACATACGTGATGGAGTAGAAAAGCGTTCACATCATCTTTTTTTGCTGTATCCATTAGACACTAGTGCCAGATTCTTCCTTCTCACTGTTTTCCACTCACCCAGCATCCTCAGAATGGCAGCAGAATGTAACCTGCTGTGTGTGTTGTGCCTCTCCTAGGGCTGCCCAACTGGTACAGCACCGGGCACTTCAGTGTTCTGCACACAGCATCAGGCAGTGCTGAATGGAAAATGCTGTGACCAGTTTAGAAAAAATAAAGGCCGTTCATCTGTAGTGCTCTGCCTTTGGGGGTAACCTAGGTACAGACCTCACTGTGCTGGGTGTGACACAGAGAGATGCCCTGGCTGGCAGAATCATAGAGACAAGAAATGCAGAGCAGGAAGTATACAAAATAGCATTGCCCTTCTTTTACAAGTGAGAACTGACGCACAGTTTCTTCTCCACCAAGATCAAAATGAACATCTGCGGCATGTGAAAGAAACAACCTCAGAATAACAAGTCTGAGACACTTCTTTCATGTGGGGTATAGCTGAGACACGTGAAATGGGCTTTTTAGGGACTCTGACTTCATTCTTTCCCAGTAATAAGACCTCAAGGTGTTACTTATACTTGAATATGTTAAGTTCAGATGATTTACATTTAGTACTTTTTATTAAAGTACTAGTTTAAGATTAAGCATTGCAAAGCATATTTTCCCACTGAATTTGACACAATATTTTTGAAGTTCATGAATCTATTAAGCCCTGAACCCTCTCTAGTGTATTAGACAACAGTAGTAATTTACATTATTTTGACGTTGCAAATGAGTTTTCAAGGGTAATGGATTTCATACAGAGAGATGAAAAGATAACATTCCTTCATTTGTGCCTGCTGCTGACTTCTTTCCCCCTATCATACTACATTTAGCAAAACGAATAAGGCAGAAAGCATGCCGGTGTATTTTTATGTTAATTAATGTATTTTAATTTCAAATACCATTTCTGAAGAAAAGATAGACTCCAAAAAAAGTGATGCTAGGGCAAAACTAATGAATTTTAATTCTTTTCAGCATACTTATGTTTTCATGAATTCTTTTAGTTATATTCTGGTGCATGAGAATGCATCAGTAGGCACTCAGAGTATGCAGCCCACAGATCTAATTCTTACAGAAATCCAGCTTAACTATTTTAGCTACATAATAAAGTTCACCTCAAAAGTATGTTATTTTTAGTGACCAGTTGTGTAATATCTAGAGAAGTGCATACTTCAGGAAGGAAGAACAACTTTTTGAGGATTTTTTAAAATAACACATCCTAAATGACAAGAAGTTTTTGTACACAAAGGATGTGTTTAACTGTTTTTTACCTACACTTTGCTATTCTTAGACAAATTTTAAGGGTAGGCCACTATTGTCCCAGAAAGGCTGCGGCTGGTAACTCATCCTTGCTGCAGCTGCATTGCTTAAAGCAGTGTGATATATCCTCTAAATAGTTAAACTGAAATTTCACTGCACTAACTCTTTTCTTCCATATCTTGGAGCACCTTGGAAAACCCGTGGCTCCTTGGGAGTGAAAATGGTTTTGGTCATGGTGCTGTCAAACAGAAGTCTCCATGGTCTCTGCATGATGCCCATAGCTGCCAGGGCAGTGACTATATTCTGATGCTGGTGGTGAGGGGCACAAGAAGCAGCCCGTTTTAACAGCGTGGTCCATGGATTGCACTGCTCTGATCCCAGATAATTCCAATAAGAATTTTTAGTTCATGGCCCCTCCAGGCACAGATTCACTGGCAAAATACTGACCTGCTGTAATTTACTTGTGCATCCTGTCAAGAATAGGGCACAATAATCCAGTCTGTCCTTGTCATAACAGCAACATAAAACCAATGACACGGTTCAGAGGGATTGTTGATACTCATCAGAACAGCTCATCAAATTATATTTCTTTTACTTCCGTAACTGTAGCATACCTTGGTGCTTGTATAAATCAGGAGCACTAGTCATAATTTACTACATTGCAGTAAAATCAACAATGCAGCATTCCACAGAGCCAGGCAAATCTCATATTTGATGTGCTAAGTGAATAGACAGAGAAAAGATGCTCCCCAAAAATATTTTAAATCACATTACTATGGTTCCTGTTTGTAACCCTCCAGTACCTTCATGATATAAATAAACACTGGTAGCTCTTGAAACCAAAACATTATTCAGCAACTTGATTTGAAATAATTTCTTTTACAAATTAACAAAACAAATCACACTGATATTCTCAAAAATCTTTTGGAGGAAGTGAAAAAGAACAATTTGAGAAGTTAACAGTAACTCCTAGATAAGTTCCAGTTGAGCAGAAGCCAAAATGGAAACTAAAAATCTTAGTTCTAAATAAAGGCATCTGATTTGATATAAGAGAAAATTCACATTGTTAGAGAGGAAATAAAAAAATTTTCTATAGTTGAGAGCAAATTCAAACTTAGGATATTCTTATCCACCTATATAGAGCTGTAGTAATACTTTTGTTATTAGAAAAAAGATACTTAGTTTAAAATACCACAAATTAGGAAATACAAAAGCTGTCAACAGATTTAATTTTTTTTTTCTATGAAAAACTGACCCATTTATAAATACTTGTCTCTAAAACTGTTTTCTTCCATAGGTCTTCATGTACTGTGATAGATTTTTATTTTGTTCAGTAAAAGTTTGGACATTGAATAAACATCTTTTCTTTCTAATTAAGTGATGATAATAAGGACTATTTTAGTACTGAAAGAGTCTACTCTTGGTATAAGTTTGCAGTTTGTTCCTGCCTGAAACATGAAAGAAAGAAAGACAACTCACCATCTCAGCTTTACCTTTAAAGGGCTCTTCCTAACTGTTGAATACATAAGAAGAGTGAAGATGAGTGCCTGCTTGTTATAACCATTCACTCAATACAAAAAGTGATCGGCTTTGTGGAATGAGCATTCTTCTATACTCCAAGGTTTCTTAAGGTAGCAAAATAAAATTTAGGATTCAGAATTTCGTTAAAAGCTGAAATATGCTTTACGTGCATGAAAATTGAGCTAATTCATAAAAATCACTGCCCGTTATGGCCAATGGGAGATTTCTTTCTGGAAAAAAAGACCTTTTATGTCAAATACTAACCCTATAAATTTTGACATGAAAGACATGAGAATTTACAAGTTGGAAATACAGGCAAAGGGAGGATTGAAAAGTATGAAACAGAAAATTTAGCCAAATATTTTGATCTGGGGCAGACTATGTGAAATAACTCTTAACAGCTAACTCCTGCCCTCTGAAGTAACTCTGTGTTATCGTTCCAGGTACCTGGGAATCACAAGACCTCTTACATACCCTGTAAGGCAGAATGGGAAGTGTATGGCCAAAATGATCCTGTGTGTCTGGCTTTTATCTGCCTCTATCACCATACCCCCGCTCTTCGGCTGGGCCCAGAATGTAAATGATGAAAAGGTTTGTCTCATCAGTCAAGACTTTGGCTACACCATTTACTCCACAGCAGTTGCATTTTATATTCCAATGTCAGTGATGCTTTTCATGTACTATCAGATTTATAAAGCTGCCAGGAGGAGTGCTGCTAAACACAAGTTTACTGGTTTTCCCCGGCTGGAAGAAGTGGAAGGGATTTCTGTGAATGGACTTGTAAAACTGCACAAGGAATCTGAAGAATGTACTAATTTTTCACGACTCCTAAAGCACGACAAGAAAAACATTTCCATCTTTAAAAGAGAACAGAAAGCTGCCACCACCCTTGGGATTATTGTTGGGGCTTTCACAGTCTGCTGGCTGCCCTTTTTCCTCCTCTCCACTGCAAGGCCCTTCATCTGTGGTACAGCGTGCAGCTGCATCCCTCTGTGGGTGGAGAGAACATTTCTGTGGCTGGGCTATGCAAACTCCCTCATTAACCCTTTTATATATGCCTTCTTCAATCGGGACCTGAGGACAACCTATCGCAACCTGCTGCAGTGCAGATACAGGAACATCAACCGCAAACTCTCGGCTGCAGGCATGCACGAGGCCCTGAAGCTTGCAGAAAAGCCAGAGTTTGTTCTGTAAGGCCACTCACCCTCTACTGTGATGATTTGTTGTTTTATCACATTAGCTTTTCCCCCACAGGTTCAAAGGAAATGTTGTAGGAAGAACCAGGCTGCTTGAGCACTGTTAATGCAGTCATTGAGAAACAAGGTAGAGCCCACCAGTCCTAATCCACCTGGAAAAACAAGACCAGCATCTGAGGAATTTGGGTGTAAGAGGAATGTAAGAAAGGAGGAAAGTGAAATGTGGTGCTGGATGTTTGAGCTGTTAGTGAGCAAAAAGCAAATTAGGCCTAACCTATTTTTTTGGCCCAAAAAATGTTTAGTAGGCCTGACTGATCCATCTTGTGTCCCAGAGATTCTTTGCTGTAATAAAAACATGAGAACGGTGAAAAGTTAATTTCCTGCCACTTTGTCATAACAAAAATAAATCATTTAAGAAGCCACTGGATCAAAGAACTTCTTTGTCTGAGAAATATTCTTTATTATGAAACCCCATATGCTCATTAGACATAAACTTGCTGGATTGCCTGGAAATGAGCTATGTTGTGAAATTTAATATTGCCTTTGCACAGCAACTCTGGCACTGAAAGAATATGTTACACTTCCAATGTGATTATAAGAGTTTGAGTAAAGTCACATGGACCAACATCTACTGCTGCATACAGCCATGCAGCACAGTTAGCTGCAGTGCTGCTGTGCCAATCACGTCAGGTAATCTTGTACTATATTTCTAACATAACAAATGTGTCTGATTACAGTTTATTTCAGGATCTGTCTGGTCTTTGTCCATCTCTTCATTCTTTAATTCTCTTGGCTTTCTCAGCTGAGCACTTTTCTAGTCTAGATGGAGACTGTGCTAAAGTCATTTCTGTTGGTGTACGGCTAGTCCTTGTTCCACTTCAGTAGTTAATTTACTGTCTATTTGAAAGCTCTTCTACTTTTTGGGATTTCTTTCTCTTCTGAAGTCAGTAAGGAAAAAAATAAACACAAGACCTTATGACTTCAGAGACATCTGGACTTTATCCTTACAAACTGATTTTAATCATCACTTGTGCCTAAAGTGATTTAAAGCCTTGCCCTGTGTAAAAATAAAGATAATTTACTTTTTCTGGTTCTAGCTTTTTTTATCCCCATTGAAGTTCATCCAAGAAAGTGATCCTACTTCTTCTGACTTTGGTGACAAATCTCTTCTGTCAGTGTAGCAGGGACAAATATTATAACAATGTTTTGATTAAAAACCATGTTCCAGCTGAAGCAGAGGGTGAGGCTACATTAGTGAACAAAGACTGCTTCAGAGCTTGATCTACTTTTTCAGGTACCAGGACATCAGTGAGGAGACTTGTTCATTATCAAATTGCCTCTCCACCAAATCACACTTTAGCCTAACTTCTGTCCCTGCTTTCTCAAGTATGAAGCCAAAACGACTTAAATGATTTCAGTGATGTTAATTTGGGCTAAGTAGGGAGCAGTCTGTGCCAGAGCCCTTGTTCCAAGCATGCAGACATAATTGCAAACGCTTGAGCCTCTAACTGGCACATAGGCAAGACCTGGACTGATGTGCTGAGCTGTGTGCACTGAAACATGCTTAAGTCATTTTAGATGCATTCATACACTACAGTAGAGAGTACATTTTGCCCTCATTTTCAGAAGAGAATCATAGTTTTGTAAGAGTAAGAGGCTGTGTTCCAGCTTCAAAATTTTTTCTAAAGAAGTTTCAAATTTGGAACAGTCCTATTTCTTTTAAATGTTCTGATATTATGCACAGGGACAAGAAAAAATTTGGGCCCAGAATATCCACAAGCTCTGGAGTATGGAGTAGAGCTTATATTAACTCAAGCATCTTTTCCATATTCAACATGAAATTATTGTTGTTTCTTTATTACTTATCAGAGTAGCTGGTTTTTTGTTTGGTTTTTCAAGCATAAGTGACAAGTTTCCAAGGCCTTCTGTAAGTTTTTTCTCTGTGTAAGGATATACTTGGGAATATACAAATAGATGTATCTGTGAACACTCCAAGTAGGACTATAAACTCTGAAGGTGATTTTAAGAATTCCGAACAGAAGTTTCAGCATTTTTATTCTGCAGGAAAGCCTGAGAAGCTGTGTTTCCTCCAAGAAGATTTTTTTTTTTTTTAATTTTTGATGAAATATGTGCCTTGTGAGTCAGAAATTGACATTTGCCGAGCTGTCACTAAAGGCAATTGCTTTCCTCTGGGAAAACATCCTGCAGGAGTCCAGCTTTCCTCTATCATCTGTGCCAGGTAATGAGAGCCCAGGAAGGAATAAGAGTTGTTATGGTGTGTATACCAATCCTTGAAGTTTTTGGAGATAAACATCCAGATTTGATCTCTGGATGTGTTTGGAAAGAAAAGTAAAACAAAAGAAGAAGAAGAAAAACAAGAACAGCAACAACCAAAAAAACCCCAAACAATAACAAACAAACAAAAACAACACTACAAAGTTTCTTCACACAGCCAAAACAAAATGTAGACAAATGGAAGGTGTTTTTAGATGGAGTTGTATTTGGCAGGAAGAGTTAAGAAGTGGAGAAGATTAGAAAATGTCCCATTGCCCAAGCACCCAGAGAAGAAAAGAAGTTGAGAAGAAGAGAATGTTTTCAAACAGAATTGTAATGGAAAGAGGCTTTAATAAGAAGACAAAGGAAATAATTATTTGGATTCATGAACAGGACATTGCACTTTTTAAAAAGAAAAAAAAATAGAACTGTATCACAATATCTAACTGCAGCAGTAGCATTTTTTCACTTAGATAATTCACTACACATCTGACAAGGGGCTAATACAAGAAAGGAAGATGAGAAGTCTATGTCAACATGTGCTTTCATCAAAGCCAGGAAGACTGCACTCTTGGTCTGTGTGTTCTTACACGCATTTCTAGAGGAAAACCAGAAGGGTGAATCAGATAGATGAGGTTGTGGAAAAAATTGTAATAAAAGACTCCAGGAACCAGCCAGAGCACAGGCAGGCCATCATAACACTAAGTGAAGAGGGAGAAAGTGAGAATTGTACTCCCCCTGCTCCCTTAGCACTGATTTTTAGAGGGAGACTGACTGTGGTAGAAACCTCATTCCTAACACTTTTCCCGGGTCCCACCACCTACCAGCCTGTTTGTCTAATACTGTAACACAGTACTGGCACTTGCCAAACTCCTCTGTTTAGCAAAAGTCTTACTGGGTAGTAATAGAAATAGCAGAGTAGTAAAATATGTGACCTGATGATATTATCTTACTATTATTATGCATCTATTGCTTCACATTTCAGTTTCATAAAAAAAACCAATGTCTTTCATGCTGTTTGGAGTTAGAACCACCTGCAGAAAGACACGTCAAAGAGTAGGAAATAAATCTACTGCAATGAGACATAAAGAAGGGAATGATTTATCAAATTAATACTATAAATAATGCAGACAAACTCCACTCACCCTTTCACCCCTGCTTCATGGCAGGAACACAGGGCTCCAGACAGCCATTGCTCCAAACAGTGCAGAATTATTAAAAGAACATTATTGAGTTAAGTTTTTGGGTTACTGACCAAGATGCTGCAGTTGCAGAACTGGAAGGTGTTGGAAGCAATGCCAGTGGTTTTTGTGTTTTCCCCTAGCTATTAGCTTTTCATATTATTTTTCTAGTATTTCAGGAAAAAAAACTATTTAAAATTACACTATTCTCAGAAAAAGTGCAAGATCAATGTGTCATTAAATCCTCCTCACAGTTTGCTTAAGAATTAGTTCTTGTCTTTTAAAATATTTCTCAGGAAGACACAGAGAGAGTGAAGGGAGAAAATTAAGAGACTTGGGGCATGGCTTTAACATGAAAAATTATTAATATCCTGGAATAGAAGGCACCTCTTATTTCGAACGCTAAGGAGGTTGGGATTTGTGAGGACTAATTTTTTGTTTTTTAAGAGAAGGGCTCAGGGAAGAAAATTTAAAAATAGCCTGAGAAACACTGATTCAGAAGAGTAATCTTTAAAATTTGCAAGAAATACAAACCTAGGTCCCTCTTCATGGTTTTAAATCTTCTAAGCAGTTATTGACACTAAAGAGTGGGTTCAGCATGAGTCTGAAGTGAATTATATTTTCTGTATCTGCTTTCTAAACATTTTGCCAAATGGGCCTGTCATTCCCCACACCCAAAATTCAGCTGCTCTGCTATTTTGCCAAATCCCTTCTCACATAGTGATATTTCCAAAAGGACAGAATGGCTTTTATTTGCTGAAATCTGAAAAGATGCTTATGATTCCTAGATCCAGTTCTCACTGCTGCAAGCTAAAATAACCCCACTGAGCTATTTCTAAAAGGTATTAATATATGGTGATTATTTGGGATAATATTTTGATGATTTGTGTACCTTTGTGACTTTACTGATTGAAATTATAATTTCTGTTATTTGTGATCTTTCACATAGTCAAGTTACTTCAGAAAAAAAAAGGCATACAAATGTATCAAAGTTTCCAGAAGAGATCATACAGTTTTATAAACCAACATACCAGACTGAATAAATATTTTGCCTTTGGTTTTCTATCTACTCAGTCAAAGCCAACAATATTTCATTAATTCAGTAGTTGTGTGGTCTTGCTAGTTCCAGAAAATCGTGTTTACAGTATATTTATTTTTACCTTTTGCAAGAGAAGAGAAAAGCAAGCCACTGGAGTATACTTAGATCAGTTCTTTTGAAAAATCTGTGTTTTAAATCATGCAAAATTGTAAGAGAATGCATCTGGATAAACTCACTATTGCCTCAGAAAACTTTGCATCTTTGGCTAAACTAACCAGGTCTGTGTTAAAACAACAGGGATTCATCAGTCAAATCTACCATCCTGAACATGATTGCAAGGAAAATACAAAATTAGGCAAATAAATGAACATGTACTTCCCAACAATAGTTGCAAAAGCTGACAAATCCATAAATTTTAGTTCTGTCTTCAAAGAAAGCAGTAAATGCAGCAAGTGAAAATCATGCTCAGGACCTTTCACTTGTCATTACAAGAAAAAAAATCAGAAGTTCAATTATGCACATAAATTAATTGCTGCAAAATAACATTTTTTTTTAAGGTTGGTATGCTTTTTCTGAAATAACCTCCTGTCAGCCCAGAAAAGAGAAAAACAACATTGTCTAGGGCAAATAATATAAAATCCAGAATTTTATTCTGGCTTAAAAAAAAAAAAAAAATCTACAATTACCTAAAACATAGGCTTTAAAATATCTTTCTCTTTCCTTTATATCTAATTTTGAACCTGGGTATGATTACCCCTCTTCCTTTAATTTGGATAATTTTTTGCCAGGATGTGTTTCATGTAATAAAATGTTTGAAATAAGTGAAAATGCATGTTTGTCTGTAAAAATGGCTGCTTCTGATAGAATTAGAGAATAATTCCGTGTTTTCAGCAGGGAGGCTATAACAAGACAAAACAGTACCTTGCTGCAAGACAGGAGAGGGATGCCCTGAAAACCTGCCTTGTAATCTCACAGTTATTTCTGTTACAACATTTCAGCCTGGTTGCTGTGCAAGAGTGGTTCTTCCCTTCACCCAGCTTGGGAAGAGAGGCAGGAATTTGTATATTCCATGCAAAGATTTTGCAGTAGTTCTTTGTCTACAGACAATTTTATGAAAGCCAGGAAGAAGTTTTCATTATTGCTCTGGCTCCTTTCTCCCTCCCTCAACACCTGTAGGTTTGTGCTGCCACCAGAGGACAAACGCAGGGCTCTCAATAAAGTCACCTATATTTAATAAAGGAATGTAGGGCTTTTGCCACTGAATTGTGTAAAAGAGATGGGAACTTCCTCAGTTCTCACAACAATCTGAAATATGATGAGTACAAAGGATTGAAAGCCCCCAGAATGCTCCACTTTCCCCCAGCTTCCTCCTTTGTATGGGCTTTTAGAGAATTATCTCAATAGACATGATCTAATTGCCTCTTGAGAAATGTTTCCATTTATTTCCGTGGTATATTTCCTCAGAACTTTTAGCTGCTCCAGGATATTTCTCATCTAATTCATCCACTTTTTTAAGAACAGGGCAAGTTCTGATTTCTCCAGGGAAAAAGAGTCATGACCAAATGTGCTTCAAAGCAGCCAGAAAAAGTCAAGCCAGAATAGGAAGAAGAAAAATGAAGAGTTGGCTTCCAAAGAACTGGATAAATTTATGAAATGTACTTTATCATCTTTTGGTGGGAATGTGCTAAAAATACTCCATGGGCTTTCACATTACATTAAATACATTTCTATTGGAAGTGGTCACATCTTGTTTGTTGTGGAAGAAAATGCTGCTAACATACAAATGAAAATAGTTCTCTGCCTGAGAAAGCCAAATAATTTCAGCAATAAGTTTCACACATAGGGTGGGGGGAAAATGCCACTAAAAGCATTGTACAGATTTCTACCATATTAAAACTATGTAGAAGAACATTTGTATGTTTACCATTGTGGATCTGAACACTGGTATTCATATTCAGGGATTGTCAGTGATCCTGAATGTATTTTGCTGTACTAAAAAAAGAAGTTTTCAGGCAAATGCTGTCTCTGTGGATGCTTTCAGAGCTTGTGTTAAAGAGATGCTGTTCACCTGCAATGGGATTGAGAACAACAACAATAAAAGACCAATTTTTGTTAAAGCTTTCTGTTGTATTAAGTAAATGTCTGTTACTTGTTAACATACATGTGTCTGGTTCTCCCAAAATTTTGTAAAAAGTTGCTTTCAGTTACGCAGTGATGAAAGTTAAGGGACAAAATTAGAATGCACATGTATTACACCACAGATAATTTACAAATATGATTACTTTGCTTTAATGTAATTTTTAAATTTATAAATTTCTGTCATTTCAACTCAAATAAGTATAAAAGGCTAGAGAATTTCCATAGCATTTTGCTTTTTGTCTTACTGACTAGCTAGAAAGAGAATTAATAATGATTTTTTAAAACGTGTTTAAGAAGTGTTATTTCTGCCAATGGTTTGTTATAATCAAAACAGATGGGAAGCAAATTTAATATATGTTTAGCCTATGTAAAACCTAGAACAGAAAGCCTAATCTCTCTTCTACACACGATCCTGACACTCCCTAAGGTAACAACTGTGGTTGCATGAGAGCACCAGAGTGGCAGATTTTAATTTTATTGGGTGAGCAAGGCTCATTCCAGTATTTTACTGATATAACTACTCACGGTGAACTCTGTATCTGAAACAAAATGAGTCTTACAGTTTTTTTATTTTCCAAAGGGAATGACACAGAAATGCTTTCTACATGGTTAGCCTAAAGTATTTAACAGGAAATGGGACAGTTATTGTCAGCAGCCAGTGGACCAATTCTGGTTGCCTTATATGAGAATATATTCAAAGGAACTCAGCTGAAGGCAAAACGACATTGGCAGGTATTATAACTGAACTAAGTGAGAAAGGGAAATGATAGGTTCATAAATGTAACAATAAAAAAAGAAAAAAAAATAGGGGGGTGGTTTTCTTTTTTAAAATAACCCAAGCCTTAAAATGAAGGGCAGTGGCCATGCTCTGAAACTCATTTTCAAGCTTTATGGTCTCAGTTGCCTGTCCATTTCACAAAGGTAATGAAACAATTTTACTTTGATGAATTAGACTGTCATTTTCCTTGTTCATGATGCTGTGTCAAAACCTTAACTTGATGAGAAATGGAAAAATTATGCGTTATATAAATATTTTAAAGGATTTAAAAAAACGCCCAAATAAAAAATAGCTACCGGTAAAACTTTTCTGTGAAAATTTATGGTGTTTTTAATGTCATTATTTCAAGCTTAAGGGAAAATGTGTTTTAAGAGAAACTTAATAGAGGGCAAAAGAGTCAGAAAGAGCTTTTAGCTGCTAGGGAGCTACAAATCTAGGCAGATGTATCTATACATGTATACAAGACACACGTACGGCCCCTACATTATAGGGTGGTACTGCCTCATGAAAAGAAAGTGGTGAATCTATCACTACCTGAAAAAAATTTATTTTACTACCCAGAATCTCATGGAAATTATGAGGATATTTGAGGACAGGTTGTGGCATTGCAGACCTGTGAAGTTGCAGTTCTACCTGTTTTTCCATGAAAAGTTTTTCACCCAGGAATTTTCAGATACAGAGTACACAGAGAACATTAGGAACTACACAACTCTGATACTTAGCCATGCGAGATGGAGCTCATTTTGTTTCCTGCTGTAACTGTCAGCTCTGTCACCTCTCAAAGAAATGCACAAACCCATGCAGTAAGTAGGAGAGTCACCCAAGGCTAAGTACATACCCAACACCAGGAAATAATGCACACAATATTATAGAGGATCAGGAAAGAAATAGCGCTGATCAAAGGAGGTCAGGAGATGAGATGGCCCAATGGGATAAGGAGTTGAGCTTTCAATAGCTCCTGTAGCCCACAGCACAAGGACAGCACACGGACCTGCCTCACACTGAGATAATCCAAGTCCCCAGGCAGTGGGGGACATATAATATATGTATAATAACAGCAGGGTGACAGGTGCCAGAAACAAGGCTCAGAACCACGGTTCTGGATCTGCCTCCCTAGCTCTGTCACTAAACCTGTTCTAGGATGTGACAGCGGGTAGTTTGCATTTTCACAGGGCTGCCTGATGGTAGAACCATTGCATTTATCAGTTGTCATTATTAAATGACAGTTAATTATCATTTAATAAAATAAATGACCTTAAAAAAATTGCATACCCCTTGATCTTTCACTATCCACCCGATCCTGTCTTTTCCACATATACTCTTGTTGTTAACAGACCACTGAGATATCTGGTGGACAAGCCTGCTACACCTTTATTTTATCTCTCCTGCACTTCTGTTGCCATCTGCTTTTTTCCCAAATTAATGTGTTCTGTTATTCTACAAACTTAAAGCCTTTTCCTAGCTGTCCCCTTGATTCTACTGTAAAGTTCTTACTAAATTGTGTCTCTTTATCAATACGACAAAGTAATTAATTTGCTTGAGACCTGAGCAAAAAATAAATACAGTGATAAAGGAAGAAAGTTTTTCTTACTATCACAATATAGACTGATAAAAAATTTATGAGAAAGCATGAAAATCATATCTACATCTAATACAAAAACAGTCAGATGGTCTTAATTTTATTAGACAAAAGTGAATTCTATGTATTATTTCAGCCAGCTGGGACTTTTAATATGCAAAATTCACCAGATGATTAAGATGAAACTCTATTTTAGGTAATATATTTTACCTTGACGAGGTCTGGTAAAACAAAGATGGGTAAAATAAGAGACTCTTTTCCATAAATAACTTACCAAGAAATATAATGAAATTAAGCTCTTCACATTCTAAGTGGCCTGTATTGAAAACATTGAGTATCTTTTGTTGTAATATGAGTCTTATATGTAATAAAAAGAATTGCTGCCACTTGTATTGCAAATTATTCAAATTTATACAGCAGACTAATTTAGCAGAGAAGGAAAGAGGGTTCTTCTGTATTAGGTACTAAGTATGCTATGCTTTTAAAATGTATAAGCCCAGAGGAATATTAAAATATTAATTTGAATAGTATTTAAAAGGTAATTACTTTTATACAATAAAATAAGAAGTCTACTGAATACTAATCTCCGTGTCATGCACTTTCTTTGAACTGATTCTACATTAAACAGAGAATCCATTTGTTTAAGTGATTTTAATTTAGATACGTGGAAGACATTCTCATCTACGAAAATGTCTGGGTTTTTTCAGCTCAACTGATACAAAATCCTTACTGTATTAAAATCAATGTAGAAGAAAGTACCTATACTTGTTGGATAGCACTGAACTGAAAGAATGAGAGATTTTTAATGACTCTCCTGAAGAAAGCATGGTTTGGTTGCTCAGCATAAGTGCTCTTACAAAGAGCACTGGCAGGGGCTGTAGGAACAGGTCGGGACTGATTGCTCCTAAACAAAAGCTGATTTCATCTATTCAAGCCGTTTCAGGGAAGGGTGAATGCTGAAAAATTTTATTGGTATTTCAGTCCAGAGAAGACTGCTCAGACCACAAAGCACATTTTGTCCAGTTCCTTGATTTACATCATCTAACCTCTTGTCTATGATGATCTTTTCCATGGGCAGAGGGCATTCACCTTGAGACATCCTCAGAAAATGCTATTCAGGAGTTTTAGAACATATTTCATTCATGCTAGTGTTTTGTTATTTTTAAATCTGTTGAATCGATGCTCATATTTTTTTAGCCAGAATCCTTTCCTATGGTTGACTACCTATCTGAATTATTTTTTTAAAAATACCATGTATCTAAGATGGGTATTTAGCCAAATAACCAGAAATTATTTTCACCTGAATCAAAAAAGCCAATAGTGCTCTTTAATTTTTAAGCAAGCCAGAGATGGTAATTTGATTTTTTCTTTCAACATATCATAAGAGATTTTTAGAAGACAGAATGTTTTCAAACTGCTCTCAAAAAATCAGGTTTTCATGTAAGCATTTCAGTTGTTCTGAGCAGATCTCATCTCTTATGGTTTCAATTACCAGATTCAGGAAAGATGAAAGACACAAACAGCAGCACAAGCCGTGATGGGAAATCACATCAGGGAAAAGCCACATTTGAGACACTGAGCGTGCCCACCCAATTCTCCAGAACACAGGCAAAGCAAACAAGCAGGTTATATCCCTGTCCTCGGTGTGGGGCTCCTTCCCAGTGCCTGAATTCGGATGTACAGGTGGGGAATGTGCCACAAGGCAGGTTCCCTCCCCAGCACCACTCTCTGTGCCCGTGGGGGAGGGAGCAGTGCCCGGGCACCCGGACAGATGGGGCACTCACCAACACATCCCTGCTCTGGTCAGCTCTGGGCACACCGCGGGACGTCCCCAAAGCTCAGAGCCACGAGGAGTAAGAGCTCAGTAAGCTTTATTCTTCTCAAGCTGGATATCTATTAAGTATAATTTTAAACAAGAATATGAAGCCCTTTTTAAAATGATTTGTGATCAAGTTACAGCCAGTGCAGATGAAGCATGTAAGGGGCTTTCACGTGGTGAAACTCAGGTTGCTCTATGCTTAAAATGAGAACGTTAAGAACTCTGCTCTCCTAGGTCATTTACATATGCCCACTCTATATTCATAAGTTTGACATTTACTGCTCTTATTCTGTCAGCAGGAAGATGACTTGATTTTCACTGTTGCTATTACAATGTCACAGGTATAAAAGCACTATGAACAGTGTAACAGATTTAGAGAGTGAATAAAATAGGATTTCTGAGGAGTAATTGCTGGTAGAAAACACAATTTTAATAACAACTTGCAACTGGATGGCAATTAACTAAATATAATTATTTTATTAATTATTATGATTTATAGATGAATCTTTAGCAAGAAACCCCCAACAAAAGCGTTATCTCTTATCTAAAACATTACCAAGATAAAGATACAGTAAGTGATCATTTTCTTGAAAAGAACAGCAAAAGCAAGAAGCAAGCAAAGAGAAAATGGTAGAAAAGCTGCTGCCTGTTTCAAATCATGAAGAGAAAAGCTTGCTTTGAAATTTGTATGTGATAACAAAGTGAAACAAAGGTCTTGTTTTGATGCATATATGACCAAAAAATGGTAAATTTTGAGCAGAAATAGCATATATCTAATAAAAAATTACCCTGAGGCAAAAGTCTTGTAGGAATGCATGAAATATTTCTGGAATTGTGATCCAATAAGGCCCTACCCAGCTGCCATCACAGCATGGGTACCTCTGAACTGCAACTTCTCTGTCTCTAAGCCCCTTCAAGGTACAGAGGTCTAGAGAGCCAGGCCAGCCCCTCCTCTGCCCAGGCTGGGAACGTGTGCAGTGCATCCAGCAGAGCCAGAGCTCGGCATTGCCCTGGTCACCTCCTCTGGGAGATGCTTGGTGGCAGTATCTGTGTTTCTTAGAAAGTCATCAAGATCCCTTACTCAGCACATGGAAAAGCCTGTGACCAAGGCTGACATCAAACCCACAAGCCCCTTACTCAGGGACTGAGCACATCAGCAGGCTGCTCCAGGTGACAGCAGCACTGCCTGCCCCTTCTGGGGAAGACCCTTTGCAGAAAGCAATTCAATATTAATCAGACCAAAACGGAACTGAATGAATACACGACCCCATAGCCTACTACTTCAGATGTTAGTTTACATTTAAGGAGTACTTTAGCCAGTGAATGTGTTGTAGAAGTACAGTCAAAGTTGTGGATAAAATTCTGGGAGCAGAAAACGGGACTCATTTACTGTTTCCCAGATGAGCTTTATATCATCCTACAGAATCATTAAGCACAATCTGAGAAATATAACTTACTGCTCTCCTAGAAAGGGCTTCAGACCAGAGGCACTTCTTCATCCATCACCTCACACTGATGTGATATCACCTGCATCAGTGAGGCCTTAGGAAGGACCTTTGACATCCTGACACTCGGCAGTTGGAATCAGTGAGAAATTGGGCAAGCTCCATTATTTGGATTTGTCCTAGTGAATTTCTCCCTGATTCCTAGCTATCCACAAAAGTTTGGGCAGCAGAAGTACTTTCACTTTCACAACTGAAGCTAAAAAAGTACCTGTTGCACATAATAAACTAATATTTTACATACTATAAGCTTGGATTTGTCAGGGAAGTTATGTAACACAAAAAAACCAACAAAATGCAACACTGAAAATCTAAGAATTTAACAGAACTTCTATAATGTACAGTCTCTTATTCTTCTGCTCCAATATGACTTTTCTGAGTGAAAGATCTTCAGACTGTTGAACATAAAAGGTTTTGTGTCAAAGTAAGTTTTAAAATGTTATTCAAAATTATTCTGTTGCCACAAAGGAACATTCTAGTCTTTGTAATGCTCCCTTTAGAACTGTCCCAGATAATTGGCAGGGCAAATTGTTGTTTGTTAAATTATCACCTAGAAGAGGTGGTAAATAGATTATAATTTTCTCCATTTCCATGAATTGGCCTACCTAATTTGCTGGTTAAACATCACAGTAGATTGCAGAAGAAAAATAACCTGAATGAGCTCCAAAAATATATTTCTCTTTATCTGCTGTAGTTCCATAAACTGCAGCTCACATAGATAAATCTTTTTCCATTTAGACTTCAAACTCTTATCTTCGTGTTACAGTCTGTAGAGCCTAAACTGCGATTTAGTGAACAAAGTAGTAGAAAAGACTGACTAGTTCTGATAAAACACAGAGAAAGATTTAGCCTTCATTGGAGAAAAGGGTCCTGAGATTACTTGGGCTACAAACTCATATGGGTATCTCTGTCCTCCAACCGACATTTGATAATATTTCAACCTTTCTAATTTGCAGTACAGATTTTGCTTCTTGGCCAGCAAAGGCTTTGAAAGGAATTGGAAGACATGAACCCTTTGTGGATTACAGTGGAAATAAGCTGCTCTGCCTCTTGCTGGTGCCAAACAAAGATCATTGCCGGCTGGCTAATTTGGATCCATGAGGGCCCATAAAGCAAATTTTTTCCAGTTGTTGTTTAGTAGAAGATGGAGGATTAATTTTTTCCCTATAGGAAGAGAAATCAAGGCATACATTGTTGTTTTTTTTTTTATTATGGATTTTCTCCCAGCCCATAACTAGCTCAAATTGATGGGCCTGTGACTAATAAAACATCCTGTGAGCTGCACAGTTGAGTTCGGATGCATCTCTCTGCCTCCCTGTGTTCTGTACACTAGGTCAGCAGTTAGTAAATTTTAGTGTATTCTTACTGAAAGGTTACAAAGGTCAGGAAAAAAAGTTTCTCTTCCTACACTTTCTTGGTCTTCCATGATGATTATTCAGCACAAAAAAGATTTTATACTTTCATAAGTTCGCTTTCTCTTTAAAATGATTTTAAAAGTCAGCAGTTAGACAAATTTTTAGCTGTTGTGCAATACTGGTAAACTGAAATTCTTAAACTATCTTGTTACTCAATATTTAAGCCAGCAAAAAATAAATTTGGAGTTAACAGACCCGTTTTAGTCTTTTCATTTGTACTACCTGCTGCCTTTGAAAAGGATTAATTATAATTAATTAGAAATTATTGACATAGACAGATCCGCAGATAAATTTAGTTTAAGTAAGCCTTTACAGTAAACTTGATACTTGCCTTTGCTGACCAAAAGGATATGATGCAGATTTTCAACAATTTGTTTATAATAATGCACATGTACTCAGAGTCTTCAAATTTAAGTGTTGCAACAGATGAATGACATTTCTAATTAAATATTAGCAGATCTGAACTACAGATTAAAGCTGTTTTAACTGGAGTTATGCATCCAACTGTTTTTAGAATGGAAACTGAAATTTAAAGATTTGAAGAAAAACAACATTTTATAATTGGTTTGTTATGTAACATGAAGGAAAAGGGATATTGTGTGTTTTGCTCTTCAAAAACTTTTATTCAACAATAAAACATATAATAACCTATGGTAACAAGACCTGTATTTGAATGAGCTGAATGAAAATGTTCTTGGTCCCTCTGTTCCTGTGTTTCAGAAGTGACTGGTAATAAATAATTGCACACTTTATCTATGGATTCAAAGAAGAAAAGAAGCTTTTCTAGTTTTACAGTGAATTCAGCTGAGAACACTAAAAACAGGGCGTCTTATCTGAGATCATATTTACTAAAATCTGGCCTGGCAGTTAAAATCACTGTGGAGTCAGATTTGTAGTTTGATACTTCAAACTAACTCAATAATATGACCTTTTGAGCTTTGATCCGAGATCAATGGATTTTTAGGAAGCAACTTTAAAAAAGAAAAAAAAGGCAGCAAATATTTTGTAACCTTGTTTTATATTTTTTTCTCTGTAATCTTCTTGCATGCATCTGTTCACTTTAGAAAACCTTCCTTTTGTACTTTAAAGTGTTAAGTTATTCAGGTTTTTCATTTAACCTGCAATGTAATAGTTGTCTATATAATTTAACTAGCAGTTAAATTATTTTAAATATTAACTTAAATAAAATCCAATATTTAAAAATGAACTTTATCATATACATCACTCCTGACAGCACAATTATAATAAAAGTGACAGTCTGAAATATTTTGTGAATATTTGAGAATGGATATAGAAGCAGGAAGATGTAAAGAAAATCAGAAAGCCCATTTGTGGTTTAGCGATTCAGGCAGGAACAACCGTGAAATGACATAACTTACTTGGCAGTGATGGTGCTGGATGTCAGGAGGAGACAGCCATGAGTGGGAATCTCATTTTTGCATTTCTCCTAGGACAGCTTTTCTGTAAAGAAACAGTTTCTAACCACGGTGACAAGATGGTGTCTTACTATCAGCACATTCCCAAAACGCTTCCCCTATTAGATATATCTGAAGGTTGCTTGCATGCACTGAAATTAAATAGTTTCAAAGTATTTCAGATGAACTAGTTTTTTGTTTGATTTTGTAAACTGCAGGTACTGTCTGCTCTTCTCACAGAAGTCTTAGCGATATTTCACTGGTAGGTGATTAATTTCGATAAAAGGCCTTTAGATCTCTGAAATAAATTAATTTATATGTCAAGAATGCTGATTTAGACAAAATTTCTTCTGATTATGAGAATACATGTCATGAATGATCAGCTCTGGGCATTTTGTGACCCAAGTGCATTAGTTCAGATGAAGAAAAATCTCTCTATTGTCACAAATATTTTATAAAAGTTCTGGAATTTCTAAATTACTCTCCACTTAATAATTTCAACAAGGCCTCTGGGGGCAATAGCTCACTTTTAGGCTATTTTAATGATTTTTCTGGTTTCCTTTACCGAGTACTTAGAAAGACTGTGTCATATTTTTGTCACTTCACCCATACCTCCAAGACCTCAACATACTATGTTTAAATTTCTCTTTTTTAAACCTTGACTCTACCAAGTTTTTTGTCTTTATTCAATACAACGCCACTGAAACAATTTTTGTAGATCCTCTATGCTCCCTGTGCTGGTTGTCCCAAAAAGGCATATAAATGCAACTGTAACGTTAAAGTGTCTGAAGAGACACATTAGCATTAATTAATAGGAAACACTATAGGAAGATTACTTTAATGTTTATCTCCTCTCATTTTTATTCAACTCTGTGCATAGTTAACCTTGCAAAGGAAGCTTAAAGTTCCTATTTCCAATATTTAATTGGAAGTTAAAATTGAAAAAAAAGATAGTTGCATAGAGAAAAAGTTGCACAGAATAAACATCTTATCCATTGTACTAAAACTTAACTCCTTCTTGTGATTCTTCTGTGCTGTACTGCTCTATGCTGAAATGCCAACACTCACTGGCAGCACCAGAAAACTGACAAGATTAAGGAGGAAAACTGTACTTGTAATGAATGTGATGCTGAGTAAAAAAGAGTCCAGGAGAGAAACTTTAATACTAATGTTAGTCTGCTAATTAAACAACAATTTAATACCATTTTTTCTTGTTACATTCAACTAAAAAATCGTTAAGAAAAAAAAAAGGGCAACACTTAAGAAGTTAGAAGTTTAATTAGGTGCTTTTAAAAATCACTTATTCTGGTACATATTTTACAAGAATGGCACAGTGCTAAAAGAAGTTCCAAGTTTTAAAAGGCTACATTTGGTTCTTTGGCTTAATTTACATGACTTTACGTGAATATTATCACCAAGGGATGCTTTTCTTTCTAAAGCAGGATTTCAACTTTTTCAGTTAAAAGAACACAAAAGCCCTGTTTCCCTGTGCTAGCTGTATTTTCAGGAATTACTGAATAATGCAAATGGCAATAGACCCCCCATTACTATTTAAACAAACAGCTGTAAAATGAAAGAAATCTACGTAGACGACACTCACCAGAGAATGTATCTTTATCACACAACCATCAGTTTCTTTTTCCCTGATGCCACTAGAAAATATTTGAGGGGTAAAATGTAGCAAATCAAACTAGATATGCTATTTTCATCTGAATTAATTTGAGTTCCAGAGTGTGATACTTTCAGGAGCTCTGCAGGTGAAGGAAGGGACGTCCAGCACATCCCTAATAACACCAGCTCTGGGCAGAGCCCATGGCTGATGGAGTCTCTGCTGGGGGCTGTGCCTCTCCAGTTCCCTGCCACAGGGAGCTTTAGAACCACGAGTATCTTTTTTCAGTGTACCTATAACTGCTTCTTAGGTTTCAGTAAGTGTCTGTTCCCAGAGGCGACAGCCCTGTCAGAGAGGCTCACGTGCTGGACCATGAAATCCCCTGAAGAGTGACTTACTGTGGAGTTAATTGCAGCAACAACAAAAGCAGGGAGGCAAAGTTTTATCTATAATCCATATGCAGCACATCTAAAATTAATCCAGCAACAAAAAGTACAGATGGGAAGAGGCCGACGGTTGCTATTCTGATGCTGATAGCTTTCAGAAGAATATCAATGTTTTTTAAAAAATCATCCTGGCTCTTTTGATTGGAAAACATTTTCAGGCACAATCAGAACCTGCTGCAATGTCATTAAGGTGGATAAACCATGGTTTTTCAGTGCAGAATTCATTGCTGGCTTCCACCTGAGTAAGGTGCGCTACTGAAACAGCAAGCATATAACATGCTACAGCTTTGATTTAGAAAGTAGAGGAACACTTCTTCCAACTCAATTTTTTGTGGTATAGATTAAAATGTTGGGAAAACTGAGACATACCAAGCACTAGTTCTGTCCTGCTCAGTTCAGCCAACCTTACTAATTGCTGCTTTGGGAAGCCAAAAACATGAGCAGGTAGCAGAGTCAGTGACAGAGAATTACATGATTGTCCCTCTGTCTTAGATCCATACACGACGTAGAAAATGTTGGTTATTTGTCAGGCACTCGCATCAAATTGACACAACACTTAGAGCATATATTTGTTTAGAATATTAGAGCTTCACTGAAAAGCTTGCATAGATCATGCAAAGAAACAACTGGAAAAAAACCCCAACCAGTTGCAAAATAATTGTGCTCCTGGAAATGAGAGCCAAAAAGAGAAGATGGCTCATGGCAGAACATTACAGAGGTAAGAGTAACTAACTTTGCACTTACTGCTTATTCCATGAGGAAGAAAGTGTAGAATATACATACTTTTAAAAATATCACAAAGTTTACAACGGTCTACAAGTGCAAAGATTTTTCTTTTGCACCCTTTTCCCAACAGCTCATTCTGAAACCTAGGCCAAAGACTCCAGTGCCCCAAGGTCCTCTCAGCCCAGCAGAGGACAGAGCAAACCACACCCTCCCTTCTTGGCCAGCACAGTTCCAGACCAGGCTGGTGCAAACCAGCAGTGTCACCATCACCTATCAGAGAAGCCCTGCTCCATGTATCCCCTCAATTCCTTTCCATAATCTGAGTGTAAGGAGAACTCCATGTGCTTAGCCTGGCAGGAAGGAACAAGAGCTACCTTTTGCTCTTCTCCACAATTCCTTAATATTACTCCTGCTTGTTCAAACATTTGAATTCAGCAATGTTGCTGTGGTACCCCCTAAGTAATACAGCTGGGTGCCTTCTGATCTTATCCTGACAGTGCCAGGTCTTTGTGCACTTTATGTTTCCATGCACGTGGCAAGGGAAGTGAGACACATCTGGGAATGCCCATCTGGGCATTTGTCAGCTACGTGGGCCACAAAAACCCCTGAGACGTGAGGAAAGTAAAATACAACTCCTACAAGGCATTACACCTCAGTACACTTCACAGAATCAGAGGAGCTTTTTGCATAAACAAGAAGCAGCACTTGTCGTATTTAAAAAAAAAAAAAAAGCCAGAAAAATACAGTTTTTCCAGCACTACACAAAAAGGGATGTCCACTTACTGGAGGCCCCCTGCCTCCACACAGGAATCTACAGCAAGGGAGCTACAGCTGGTTTCTGTCTTGCTTGGAAAGTGCAGAGGAGTAAGATTATGGAGTCTTTCAGGGAGGCTGCCATCCACTCTTGTGTCCTGGTGTGTTTGACCAAGAAATCCTGAACTTGAGGGGAGCTGAGCCATTTGGACTCTACTTCATCTCCTTCATGCTTGGGAAAGTGAGTTGAAATCTAATTCCTTAAGCAAGCACAGTCCTTCTCAATATGTATAGATTCCTAAATCCCACCTCTATGTGCATATATACTGCTAGACTGAATAATTCGTTAACAGCAGTAACCAAAGTTAATATGAGAAGGCTGCAATTGAATAATTTGTTTTCCTTTTGTGCTTCTTTATTATGACTAGTACTCGTGTATAAATCGTGAATCACTACATGGCCTACAGATACCATACACACCTACAGCGAGCCATATGTACTTTGAACATATTTTTCACAGGCAACAGACTGCTTATGTTAGAGACCTCTGCTCTCCACAGAAAGTCTGACTTCAAATGTTGCTTATAAATCACTGAACTTTCAAAACAAAGCTTGTTTACAGTGTTCTACACTAATATGTTAGAGATACCCCAACGGTAAGAGGATACATTCATATTTTTACACTCAGCAAAAGAAAATTATTCTACCAAAATTACTTGTTTTACTATATTTTATTATCTGGGAATTATTCCAAGTGAATAAATGTTGAGGAGCCTAATTAATTTATCATTCTGCAATTAGTTTGATTTTGTAAAGATTTCTAAATCATCCCTAGAAGGATTTGCCCAGGCAATAGCAATTCAATTTTAATCTCAGGGCAAACTAAAATAACAGACATTATCAGGATAAAATATTAATGGACAAAACTAGAGTAAGAAGCTTCAGGAATTTCTGGACAAAATATAAAAGCTTATTTAAGGGACTGTCCTCCTACTTTTGCAGATCTGCTCATCATCTTTTTGCCTCCAAACAGACTATGGAACACATCCTACCGAATGGTTCTGTTTTTAAATGGCTGCAAAAAATGTTTATCAAGCAATCTTCTTTGGATAAAAAAGTCTTTATTCAAGCAAATAATATAAATATAATATAAATAATAATAATAAAAAATGAAGCGGGTATTCTGTTCAAAATGTATGACCACTTCTTCAGATTAACATTAAAAAGCTACATTTTCCTAGTTGAAGTGGTCTATCAAGTCTAAAACTTTCACCAAAATTGCAGCATCTCCAAGTGCCTTTAGAGGCTGTTTCTACAAATGAATACCAGGCCTCCAAACACTCAGATCCCATGCAAGACAATTAAGAAATGTTATTATCTAAATCCTGATCTATTGCATCTGAGAGGTTGGCATTAAAAACAAATTACTTTCAAAATAAGTTGTTTCAGAAAACAAAAATCAATCTGCAATAAACCAACTTCTTTATCTGCAAAAGGAAGTCATACAAAAAAGAAAAAAAAAGGTATTCTGATGTCATAAAGGTATTTCCAGTTTAAGCCTGTCTCCATAGAGGACAAACATTGTAACAATTCTTGAAAAGAACTTAGATTGACTTAATGCAAAACTACATGCATTATGTAAACACAGATTTAACCTGTTCATGTAACACTGTTTAATTGTTTTCCAGTTATGGAAATGCAGATATGCTTTTTTTTTGTCTGTGTGGAGCCAGAAGGAGATGGCAAGCATGAGCATGGCTCTGAAGCTCACTGATAAGGGCACTCTTCTAGAAGCAGAGTTTTGTGTTTATGTTCTAGGAATGTTCAATTTAATTTTTAAAGAAGAACTCAAAGAGGAACTAGAACCAATGACTCTTCTCTCCGAGGTTAATGCCCTAACTGCTGGTCTATAATGTTTGGATCTGACCTGACTGCACTTCCAACCCACTGAATGGTTTTCTGCAGAAGAGAACTGAAAGTGGAGAAGGGAGGTGTTCCGCCCTCGCTACGTGACCTGGTCTATCAGAGCAGTGCTCTCAGATATTGAAAGAGGGCATCTTAATTCTCTCGGATTTATTTAAAAATGGAACTTCCCTTTCCTTCATGTAGGTTCTGTAATGCCACATTAATGGATTTTGTGATAGGGAGGCAAGAAGGGGCATGCTAGTCCATACTGTTTTCAGAGAAGCCCAGCTCGGTCAGCGAACTTGAAAGTATTTTCTGAGAATGATGCATAGAGAGATTTGGAACACCTGAAAACCACCCTATATGTTCAAAACACTTTAAAAAATCAAGTAAAAATGTTAGTGACTTGCAAGGCAATTTCATTTGGGAAGGGGGAGTTTGATGAGACATGCCTGGAATTGCTGTTAATGAATCAAAACACTGTGCTAGAAAAGTTTCACTTCCAGACAAGCTCTGAAGCATTAAATTAGCACTCAGAGGCACTTGTTGACGTCCCTGGGTCAGCTTTCCATGAAATGCATTGGCCTTTGCAATATACTGAACTGTCAAATAAAAGCCAACCTTATTCCCTAGGGTTCAGAACTTCCCTTCCTAAAATATTAAGTAGATAAATGTGATTAAACTGCATTTGAGAGACAGATCAGTGATAAGAGATGCTTTAACAAACAACTCTAGTAAATTTCAGCTCTGCTAAGTGGAAAGATTTATAGCTCAGAGCTCAAAGATGAGCTATTAGTTCCCTCATTTCATCAGCTGTACTGAGTGTTTCTGTCAATCCTGCAGTCCTCAGGAGGGACTAGTGGATCTGGCCCTGACATTTTCCTAATTTCTTTTGTATGGTTTTATTGTTAAAAGCTCATTTGCTATCAGGAGTCAAAGGCAGTAATCAAGAAAATGAGCTCAGTCAGAGCACAATGCTGGTTGTGATTTTATTCCCACAGAGATTGCAGTGAACACTGGTAATCAGAAGTTCTTGGGGGCAGCAACCAAGTAGAAAACCATACATTTATGTAAGAAATTACAAAAGTGTTATTTTAAGCTGAGCTTAAAGAACTATTTACAAGAATAAGCTCAAGCAATTAATCCACGCAGGAGACAACTGCAGAAAGGCTAATCTGTAACAATATTACACATCACCCACCTCCAAGTCCTTCAAAACAATCCTAAACCCCACAATTCTTTATGTTTGCTATGTTAATTCATCCAGAACCCTTGGAAGTTTTATCAGTTCTCCTGTGCTCCCTGTGGCTGCCAGGGAGCCTCCAGCTGACCATCCCTAGGGTGCCTGAGCCAGCAGCCTGGACAACTTAGCATCCATAGGATCAGAAATCAGGAATGCCTTCATGCCAGAGCAACTCATGGAAATGAGCAGAGCTACTCCAGAAGCAGACAATTTAACCTGCTTGAATTCCACATGCACTCTTTTATAACAATAACTCATGAGACCTCGTGGACCCAGGAAAGGATTTGGAGTTTATCTGCATGTCTTTACTGCCTCTGTTTTTGGAGGTTAGTAGGCCTTAAGTTTTAGAAAACACAATATGTTTTATTGTCTCTATTTATTCAGTGGTTGGGGATGGGGGGAAGGG
>WEKY01056112.1:141516-155432 GCA_013390045.1 Picathartes gymnocephalus
CAAATTATAGAAATGTTGCAATTAAATTATTCATTTTTCTTCCAAAACTACAAGTTATGTCAATCCCAAGAGAAAGGCTTATGCAGACAGCCTGGTAACACAGAGCATTGAGATTCATGGCTGAAATCATGGTGAAACAAAAGGCTCAAATCTTGCTCTTATGTGAAAGACTGGACCAGAGAAAACTCCTTTATCTTCAGGCCAAGATCAGTTTGGGCAACTTGAGGGGAACGAGCAGAATAAAGTCTTGTTCTGGGACGTGCCATGTGATTGAATTGGGTATTTTTATCTGCTTATTGGGAAGGAACAGGCACATATTCATAAAAACAAAACACCAGCCAAACAAATGCAAACCCCTCAAATCCAAGAAGCAGCTCTGACTTTTTCCAAGATCTGAACTCTTCAAAGACCTGTGAATCAGCAGAGCTCTAGCACAGCTCTTGAGAACCAACCAGAATACGTTTACCAATCTGAAATGCCTGTTTGACAGCTCTACATCCAATGGGAATCCAGCTCTTGGGAAAAAAGTTACAAGAAAAGCCATAATCCAGGGGTTACTGAGTGTTATCTTGGGTATATAATTCACAGGACTCCTAAACTTACATATAAATAGTTAACTAAATAAATCCCACAGTGTGGAAGTAGATACAAGAGAATGTTTAAAAATTATCAGGAAAGAATTTTTAAAAAATACTGAAGTGTTGAAAAAAAT
Source organism: Picathartes gymnocephalus (assembly GCA_013390045.1). NCBI lineage: Eukaryota > Metazoa > Chordata > Aves > Passeriformes > Picathartidae > Picathartes > Picathartes gymnocephalus. The sequence continues at coordinate 142,229 of WEKY01056112.1, forward strand.
CCTATCCTGGTTTAGCTTTATGAAAGAATATACTGGTTGCATCATTCCTTTCAATAACTTGACACTTCCAACTAAACAAACACATAGCGACTGTTCTCCCTTTCTGTTCTCTTATTTTTTTTAAATAAAGAACCCCAACCAACCACACAGAGTGCCCCCATCATTTGGGAACAAAAACTCAAACCCCAAAGCACAGTTAGCAATATGCAGTCCTCTAATGCTTTTGTTTAGCAGTGGCAAATCAAAGAGGTTTGGTATGATTTGTGCTTATTCAATACAACATAGATTCTTCACAAGCCAGATACACTAACATACGGAAAATGTAACTTTAGGGGTCTTAGATGAAGTCTTTCCTTCCACAGCGATGATTTCAAATATTTAGGTTTTGCAAATGCACATATGTTTAAGTGCCTCTATACTAACAAATCAGTACAGAAGACTTTTCTGCGTGCCTTAGGCACTGTTCCAAATACCTTCTCTGTTCCATCTTTCAGTCCTGCATGCTGTGGGAATGAGGACTGAGCTTTACTCTTTACGAATCAGCAATAGACTCCATCCTTTAAGCTGTTAGTGATAACCATCATTCATTCAGCCTGCAGATAAAAGAGGTTTCTAAAATAACAGTAAATCTGGCAACATCTCACCCATGGATCCAAAAAATCAAGCAAGAAGAATGGGATCAACGTAAAACAAGAAATAGGAAATTTAGAGCAAGTGTTCTAGCAGGAGGTTTCAAAACATTCTCCACAGATATTCCTGTAATAGAAAAACCCATCTGCTCCATACAAAGCTAATGAAATCACTTGGCATAATGTGTCTTTACTGCCCTCCTCATTGCCCAAGAATTCCTTCTCAAATAATAAAGAGCCATTTATAACGTCAAATTGGTGTCCATTTCAAAAAAAATTTCTTAAGAGATAAATTCTATTAAGACCTTAAATATTTCAAAAATTTTCTCATTTTAAATATTAACAAAAAAGGGAAGTTAATACTGATTTATCATAAGATCCAGGTCATTATGAAATCAGATCCATTAACAAGGATAATAGTTTCTTTTTTAGTCTAGATGAAGGCAATTTATGAGTGCTAGAAAATTTTGCAGATTGCCTGTGGGTAGAGCTTGGCATCTATGTAATTATGTGGGATCTCTGAAGGCATTTAAAGGCCAATTGACTGCTTTTAAATCATCTCTTTAAACTGGTGACAACTAAGATATAAAAATTTTGTGGCCAAATGAAAGAACAGCATTTCAGTGTTGCCAATTCTGGCCCAACAATTCACGAGCCTTGAAAGTTCATAGCCAGATATATTTTAAAGGGTATATATTAAAAATTAATCATGAAATTGATGTTGAAAAAGACTAATTTTAAAAGAAATGAAAATATTCTAGAGTCATTGGAGAAAAATTTGAATCTGTGAATGCTTTAATTATAGGAAGTAACTCACAAATCTTGCCTGGTTACAGGGATCAGATCCAGGAAAAGCAGATTTTCTTGGCCCATTCTTCATGTATTTCTTCCTGCATGCCTGCCACTATTAGCACTCTGGCTATCTGTCAGAAGGGAATTACTGTGCATACAACTGTCAATCTGCTCATAATTTCAGACTTCCCACACACACACACTAACACATGCACTGAATCATTCCCAGCATCCAGGTTTATTGCCTATTGTATTTTAAAAGATAGAAGAAGCCATGAACTCCATGGAGGAAGGAAGGAAATATTACAGATGATAGAGAGATATACATCTCCCTGTCACCTCTGGGTTACAATAAGCTTCCCACATTGATTCAGTTCTTCTCAATTCCTACATAACTACTGAGCTGTGCGTTTTCTTATGGTTGCTAACAATGCCTTTGGTTACATACATTAATTAAAGGGTATTAAGGTATGACTCAAATAGATTTTCAGTAAAAGCTGTTCTGAATGAGTGGTTTAGTGCACTAACAAGTAGAGTTGCTAATTAACATATGAAATACACTGAAGGAGGCCATTTCTGACGGACTAGTTTTTGCATAGCAGGAGTCACAGCATTTAGCATTGCATAGCACAGGGACACCAAAGGGCAGAGTTTCACTGCTAAACAAGCACATCACTCATCTTCTGCGTCCACTCATGAAGTTCTCCTGCTTTTAACCACTCGCCCCAGACCGTGGGGCACAGTGGAGCAGCCACTAAACCAGAGATACTCCCGAGCGAGCTGCTCTGTTTAAGTGCAAACCAGAACACCAGGACAGTTGTGTGACGCCAAAAGGGAGAGGGAAAACCAATCCCTTGAGGACACACTCCCATGAGGGCTGTCATTAACAGTGTCACACACTGCTCTTTCCTGCAGCTTTCTGTGCTGTTATGAGTTGCAACAAATCATGTCTTTCATGCATTACAAATCTGATGAACCAGAACATTCTCCACCAAAATATCAGCAGAACAAACTATTACAGAAGAGAATTTTCTTCACAGGATATTGCAAATGAAACTTATTACTTCTGATTAGAGCATAAGAGCTAGGGCTCAACATTTGAAGAAATGAAGAACTACAATACTCCTTGTTGCAAGAAGAAAAAAACCTAGTTGCTAATATTGCAAGTTTGTTTCACTGTAATTTATAAAAAAATATATCCTTGTCTTTATGCAAAGCAAAGACTGCTTTTACTTTTATTGAACAACTAGATTTTCAGAAACTGTTGCCTTGTTCCCAACAGATTTTTGTTCATCTTGTTCTTTAAAGCCCCTGATTATGAGGTCTCTATCCTTCTTAAGCAAGGCATCCCTATGCATAATTGCACCCCGAGCTATAGAAAAAACAGATTATATTTACATTGCCATTTCTGTCTGGTTCCTTTCATCAGTTGTTCAACAAGGTGAGGATTACTGCAAAGAATCTGATCTCAAAAATTCAGTTAATCAGTTTGTTTCTCTCCTAAGAAACAAACCCCCTTCTAATGCCAAAAGTGATAAGTTTTACCATTACACATAATAATTTGCTAAAACAAACTAACTGCAAGCAAACTGGGTTTTATAAACATGTGCAAGTTGCTAAATAGCAGTGTAGCTATCTAGCAGGTATTTACAGAAGTCAAGAGCATAAATCACGGAAATGCATAATTAAACAGAACTCCAAGGTAAGAGAATTCACTCGAGCTCACAAGCACATATTGATTTAAAATATCTCAATAACTTACTCAGATTATTCCTTCAGCAGTGATATTAAAACAGGAAATCTTTAAAATGAATTTAATTGGACATTATATTTGCACAGTGTTGCAGATACCATTGTATCTGCTAATGCGCCATTATTTTCTAATCAACATCTTTATATCATGTTCCCAATTCCTACTAGAAATACTTGGCCAAAATATTAGTCAGTTGAAAGGTTATATATAAAGTGTTGATAAAAAAAGTAAAGAAGAGATGCCTAGATTCCAAAATGAAGTTAAAATTTCTCTCCCTACCAATGCGAAAGCTTTACTGAATCATTGCTCTAGATGAAGCAAATGTTGAATACTGTCAGTATTCATTTACTTGGAAAATAATGCAAGTTTTCAAATAAGCAAGTATTTCCCCTCCTTCAGTTCAGTTTTAGTAGCCATGATATGCTCCCCAGAAATACTGGTTTTACCGGTGACATCAAATTTCTGAACTTATATCATCTGTAGGAACAATCTTAGAATGGTATAAAATTTAAAAATATTCTACAGATTAAGAGTCTCTTCACATAACTCGTGACAATTTCCTGACATGAATTGACCAGAAATCATTTTGAGGCACAGACATTTCTTTAAGGGGAAACTGGCAAAGGCAGGTTAATATCTCTAAAGGAACAGGAAGTTTGAATATTGAATTCTTACTGTATTCTGGGCAAAAATATAACCTTTAGATTACAGGTATTACCTACTAGAAGTCATGGGATGGTCTTGAATTAGTCAAAACTATAATTTCTTTAAAAAAATTGAAAGGGAGGGTCTTCAAATTTAGTTTTATTTTCCCCCTCTATAGTTATAATTTATACCTAAGCTTTTTTTATTTAGCGGGTAAAGGATAAAAATAATTACTCAGAGATTTTTCTTTGTCTTAGTGAACACCTTTTAAGAAACTGTATTAAACACTTATATCACTAACACATTTTCACAGTAATCCACTGTCCCTAGAAAATGTTGTTATGTGTCTGATACTAAATAAAGTTAAAAAACCTGTTTTTGTATGATATACTGAGAAACATTAATATCTCACTTGGTACAGTTTCTTGCATGTAAATCTTTGAGTTTTCAGACACATGGCTCTTCTGAATACTCCAAGTACTCCACATGCTGAGAATTTTAGAATATGTTTTTCCCAAGTCACCTTAAGACAGCAACCAACATTGAAAATATCAAGAATGTACTTGCTTCTTGCTATATGACTGCTCTTCACCTGAAAAATGTGTATTTCTGCGTGCAGGGAAACACAATTATGATAATTTTTGTTATCCTGGTTATGAAGTAAATACACCAATACTTTAAGCAAAGGCTGTGAGAAATCAACAGAACTGGGAAAAAGGCAACAAAAATCAGAGCTTAACTACCTGGTCACCTGCCTGAAACATGATAGCCAGAAACCAATTCTTTCACCATTACAGGATCTTTCTAAAATACTTACTAATTTCTATCTTGGCAAAAATAAGCCTGTTCACATTCAAATTGAGTATTTGGGTTTTTTTAATGGCTTCCATTATACCTTACCCCTAATTATCTACATAAATTAAATACTAGGTGGATTTAGATTCATATGACTATCACAGGCCCCAAGACAAAAAAGTCGTTATACTAACTACTTTCCTTTTTTATGACCATGAATTGTCTCAGTGAAATGAAGATGTAGGTCACATGATATATTATCCTGACATCCAGTTTGAACATGACCAGAGAGGTGCCATTTTCTCTTGGTATTACCTGGTAGAGAAGGGTTACTTTTTGCTCTGCTTCAGTACAAACAAAGCATTCAAACAACAAGCCCAAAGAGCACGTTTTATGCTGTTACTACATACTGCAACATTAGTAAATAATTCACTCAATTATTTTATGCATGGCGCCCATAACAGAGTTAAATTGCAGTTTTAAGTATTAAACTTAAGTTGTAACACACATTTAAATACATTCTATAGCTATAAAGACTTAAAGATCAGAAGAACTATCATACAGATCTTGTTCAATTTTCCATGTAATACAGTTTTCCCTGTTCAAACTCCACTGCTCAACTGATTCTTTTCTCCAAAGAACTTGGAGCTATATCCTATAAAACAGTGACATGCCTGAAGCAGAACTGTGCAGTTTCTGTAGAAGCACACTTGGAAAACACAATGGTCTCAGAGGGACCGGAGTAGCTTCCTTATAAAGTCAAAATTCATCTAAGAACTGAAGACTAGTCTAAGAAGGATCTCATTTTTGTTCACACATTACTTTTGAGAATAGCTGAGAAACCCTAAATTTTTAATGGGATTATTTCTACCAAGTTCATAGAATCACAGAGTATTAAGGGTTTCGAAAGGACTTTAGAGATAATCCAGTCCCAGTCCCAGCCCAGCCCCACCTCTCACCACACCAGGGTGCTCAAGGCCTTATCCACTGCCAGGGTTGGAGCATCCACCACCTCCCTGGGCAACCTGTTCCAGCCTCACCTCCCTCACAGTGAAGAGTCTCTTCCTACCATCTGAATTTCCCCTCCTTCAATTAATACCCATTACTCCTTGTTTGTCCTATTACTTCAGTTCCTGATGAAGAGGTCCTCTCTGGCTTCCCTGTAGGCACCTCCAGATCCTGGAAGGTGCTGTGAGGTCTCCATGCAACCTTCTCTTCTCCAGGCTGAGCAGCCCCAACTTTGTCAATCTGTCTTCACAAGGGAATTGCTTCAGTCATCTTACCAACTTTGTGGCCCTTCTCTGGGCTTGCTCCAACAATTCCATGTCCTTAGAATCATTTAGATTGGAAAAGACCCCCAAGAGTCCAACCACTACCCTAAAACTCCCACGTCCACCACTAAACCTTGTCCCTAAGTGCCCATCTCCACAGCTTTTAAATACCTCCAGGGATAGTGAATCAACTGCTTCCCTGGGCAGCCTGTTCCAATGCATCAAACCCCTCTGGTGAAGAAATGTTTCATAATATCCAATCTAAACCTCCCTGGTCTATCTTGGTCCTCTTGTCCTGTTGCTTGTTATTTGGAAGAAGAGGTCAAATATAAATCAGGAAAGGAACAAGTTCAACTAGAAATTAAAAATCCAGCATAGGAGTGTGCAAACCACAGTCAAAAAATTAACATCCTGTTGTGCGTAGGAAAGGGAAATAGACACGGTTTCACAAAGTGAAGAGAAATTATGAAAATAAGGTAGTTTAGACACTACAGCTCCACCGTACATTAAAAATCACCTAAAATGACAGAAAGGCAGAAGAATGTGTGTGCTGATTAAATCTTAATTTCTGCCTTTTCAAGCTGAAGCTAGGATATGAAGCCCTAAGAAGTTTTAGTGTCCAGAAGATGGACTTAAGTCAAGGCACTTCAGCATGACAAACCTGAAAATGTTGACTTTATTTCCATCTGAGTCAGGAAAGACTTTTAAACTTTCAGCATTCTCATTTGCACTGAACTAAAGCTTTATTCCTGAGGGTGTTCAGAAATACTTCAGCATTGACAGGGCTGAGGAGCTGGACTCAATCAGAACCAGCTCTTTTTCAGTGGTTCTATGAGTGAAGTTTTATTTCCACGAGTGAAAATCATGTTCTTGTGCTAGAATGTGAACACAAATGTGGATTTGATGAAATAAGCATTAAAGGAAGAGGGGGCTTTTGGTTGTTTAGTGGAGGGTCTTTTTTCTTTTTTTTTTTTACAATGGGGGCATTTTGAAAGGGACAAAGTTAACTATGGGATATGACACACAAGGAATACATTTTAGAAGAATGACGGAAAACTTAAGAAACCATAAAGTAGTTCAAATCTTACCAATATTCTTCCAAAACCAAAGGAACCAACAAATAAATACCAGCATGTATGGCTTCAAAACCAGTCATATCTTCACACAATATTTTTTTGGTAAAGCACAGAAAATCAGAAAGGATCAGGAATAAAGTGTCAGTAAGTAAAATTCTAGTAAAACAAATGAAATATTGAAGTGGGCAAAACTAAATATTCAGAGACTCCAAAATATTTTGAAGATGATCATCAACTCAATTTTCTAAAAATGCATCCTTTCAACAACCCAGTTTCTTAATTTTTTGAGAACCAGAGAAGGCAGAGGAAAAAGGAGGGGAATAAAATAAATCCATCTAAACTCCAGTCAAGCTCTTGATATAGAAGGAAGAATTCCCTATTACATCCCATCCTTTTATACTATTCTGATGATCTGAAAAACTACAGAAGAGGCAGAAGTGGCATAGAGCATCCACCAGGCACAATGATATGATTAGTTTTTTTCTCAAGTTAGAGGCAGGGCAATTCTCTAGTACTGCTGAAAGTGTGGGCAGCACAAGTGTGCTAATTTGCATCTCTTGTTCTAATATCATACTTAGAGTTTCCAGCTGCTGCACATATTTTTTCCTAGCATACAATGAAATCTTATCCCTAATATAAAGTTTCTTTGCTTTGAAATTCATAGTACCGGATCAAAAACAAAAATTACCAGAAATTGGAAATAAAACCAGAAAATAAACTGATTTACAACATGGTGAGCAGAGAGTGTTATCTGGACAGCAGCCATACCAAAGAAGAGATGACATGATAAAACAAATCTTATTAAACCTATAGTTTAAAATAAAACATGAAAACAAAAGAATCAGTATGGTGCTCCTGCAAGTTTCAGGAATACATCAATGCCATAAAATCTTCTGTAAAGAGCTCTAAAGTTAGCATATTTTAACATACTTGTTTTTTATTTATGATTTCTCCATCAGTTCAAAACAAAACAAACCCAAATTAAAGAAGTATTTTATGAAAATTTATTTTATTTGAAGTCTTCAGCTATGTTTTAATAGTTGAATGACAAGTACAGGTAGGACAAAAAAATAATTATGCACATAAGAGAGAGAAAAATATAAACCAAAAGAAAAAAAAACCTCTAAAATTACAAGTAAAAAGCTGAAATAAGATGAAAAGTTCATGAGATGTATTATATTTCATTAGTCAACTGGATGAACGAAGGCCTGTGTCAGCACAATTGAAAATATCTTCCAGCTCAAATTTCACTATATTTTTGCTACTAAAAATCAGGGCAAAAATAGTCTCAGCAGACCTTGAAACACCAGTAAACACAAATCAAGTTGTTACATTGGCTAAACAGCCTGGCCAGCAAACCTTAACAGTAATTTCTTGGGCTCATTTCAGATATTTTTGTTCTCCATTTGTGTCTGCCCCTTCCCAAGAAATTTAGAGTGCTGCCTGTTCAAAAACTTCATATCATAACTAAGGTTTATATCTGTAGAAACGCTGTGTTACACTGTGGTCATGTAGAAAACCTGCACTGAGGATTCCATCACTAATTGAGACTAAACAGGAGATCCCTTTGGGCAGCAGAAAGGCAGCTTTGCTGAGTGAGAACATTCAGACTCTACCCTTTAACAGAAGATATTTTGAGAGATTTCAGGTGCCACGACTGATTGGTATTTGCTGAGCTGAGAACTGGTCCCAAGATGAGATTTTTGGAATAAATAACAAAGAGAAAATGAAATATAAAGAACGTTTAAAACTAATGACTTGGAAAAAAAACTATTTAAAAAGCTTATGCTGGAGAGCTCTGCTTCCTTCTTTAAACTTTGAATGACAATTCAAGGAGCTTTGGTGTATCTGGCTCTTATGAACTGAATGAGCAATGCACACACATCAATCATTTCCCAACCACTCCAGAAAAGACTAAGCATGGAAAAACTGAGAAAATAAAGGACACTTAATAACATCTGACAGATCTACTCTGGGCATTTACTGCTATTTTCCTGCAAACACAAACCCTACAGAGTAACCTAGGCTTGTTGCTGCATTTCTGATGTCAATTATTTCTTTTCCCCTCTTGCTCTGTAGTAGCACATTCAGTTCAGTAATGTTCTGTATATGCTGAAACAGAAGCATCAAAAATACCCATTGTGCCCAATTACTCCACATTTTTGCTGTTCCCTAACTGTCTGAAAACCAGAAAAGTGGAAATGGGGAGTAATAACACCTATAACTAGCATAACTTATTTTCTTTCTGAAAACAGTTGTGGCATATTTGTAGATGAATATTCATGGTTTATATAGCAATAGTTCTGTGGGTATTTTTATGTTTGGTTTTGTTTTTTTTTTTCCTATTGAAGAAGACAAGTTTTGCTATTTAAATTACAATTCAAGGCCTATTCAGGTTTTTAAAATATTAATTAAACTACTGAAAATGACGGAGGGATGAATTAGAAGCAGATCATTGTCAAATGCCTAGATATAAAACTACTCTTACTGCAGAATCCAAACTCAGTGGGGAAAAGTTACTTAATTATGAGTAAATTTGAGCATTAGAAATGCTGAAATGCAAGAAAGAATGCTACAAAGCAACTACCATGAAGTTGTTATGACAGCAGGAACTTATGGGCAGCAAACAGGAGTTTATTTCCTCACCACTTTTCAAAAATGTTCACAAGAGCCAAACATTATTTAACTGCTTCCTACTGCTTCCTAAATGTGGTTTTAACAAGTATTTACTTCTGAAGTTATGCACAGTGCAATGAATTGATGCTCTTCATTAACCATGCTAAACCAAACGTTTACCACTAAAACATTGTCTTGAAAAAGATCCTGAGTAGAATATATCATGCTAGGGTTGCTTGTACTCAAGTACAACTTATTCTAAAAAAAATTAGAACATCTCATTTCTTATTTTCCACGTGCACTTTGGACATGCTGGTTACTATGGTGTTTCTCTTAGAAGTGTGCATGGGAAAAGCTTGGCCTTTGCTGGGCCATTATCTGCCTAAAGATGTACACAGCTAGCTAGGGGGATTTTCAGGTGCTTGAGTGTTTTTAGGCAAGTAACAAGCTCTGAAAACTTGCATTTTACTTACTGCTTACTTTTTTATTCCACTTGGGCAGCTTCATCCACATTTCAAATTAATTTTTATCTCCTTTTCCTTTTCACAGCTTTTTCCCATCTAGTTTTATACCCAGATTTCTCCAGAAAAGACCAAAACAAATGCCACATTGGTAGAGTAACTCATTTCAGGATTATTCACTCAGGTTTCCAACAATATTTCCCAAAACATGGAAACCGCCAAAAACATAGGAATTGTCAGCTTTAGATGCTTTGGATTTTTTATTATTTGTGTATAGTAATTCAATTCTGATGCAAATAAGATAGCACCTCACAGTTTAAAAAAGATGCCCAGCTATCAGCATTCCTCATTCTCATGAGGCAGCGCTTTAGAGAACCTCTGTCCCTCTGATTTCAGCATTTGACAGCAGAGTGCTCTAAGAAGCCTGGGGGTAGAATTCACACACTCTGCAACACAGAAGAATCAGCATCCTTTGCAGAGTCCTTGCTGATTTCAGATGAGGAAAAGTTGGTATTAGGCCCAAAACATCCACCAAGTCTTCCTTTTCCACTGACTCCTGATAGAAGTTGGTTCTTTGCCACACTGCCAATCCAGGAATTTATGCCAGGCTTCTCTTTGTAAAGTTCAATTATGTTAATTTTTTTGCCCCTGAAACCTGTGTTTTCCTAAGGAAGCTATAATTTTTCTGCTGCAGCTTCAGCAGCTTCTTTTTCTGGCCTTCTATCTGAAAGAGATCTAACAACTTGTACTAAAATCTGTCTCCTGTTGCCTTTGGAAAACTACAGAGTGAGTTTAACCATGCACCAGGGGGTACCTGATGGAGAGTTCTCTGTTGCTCTCGCACATGAAACTTGGCACACAACTTCTGGGCCAACTTAGCAACTCCCACCAAACAAAGGCAACTGAGCATTTCAGTGACGTGGTACATCAAATTTATACATCCTAGGGAACAAATAGGACTACTCAGAAAATTCCTCCATCTCCCTTTAGCTTTACAGGGAGACCCACCATATAAAATATTCCTATTTCTAGAGTAAAAATTGAAAAGAGCAGAAATGTTCTAAGATTTGTGACAGAAATTTAACCAACTCTACAGGCAATCTTCATAGCTCACAGCTTGGATTCATGTTGAAAAATCTCCGTTGGTGGAGAAACAGCCTGTGTTGAATTGCTACCCTGCTGCAATTAGACTACTTCTGGAAATTAGGCTTGCTTTAGGTATTTCCATATTACTCAACAGCTTGTAGGGCAGTGTCACAAAATTTCTTTTCAGTCGAAGTAGATGGAAGGCTAAATATTTCTATCAAAACTAGTTAATAGTTGCTAATAATTTTTAAGTAATAGAAGTATTTAATGTAACTTTCTGTTTAATATATTGCATTATCATGAGTCAGTAACAAGAACAGTAGCCTCTTTTTTGACTACCTCTTCCTCAAGAGTTTCTTTCTGTACTACATGAAGGAACTGATATGGATGCCAGTCTATGTAATATGCATGTTGTGATAAATCATGCATAAGAATGCACAAAGCCATTTTATTGTGAAGATATTACTTTAAAAAAGCTCTCAGTGCAAAGAAAGAAAAAATCTTTCATTAAATAGTTGATAGTGTTTTCTTCTGCATTTTATTAACAGAGCAATATTAGCAGAGTAGCAGCACAATCTAGCTGGAATAGGAAATTTATCTATTGGAAATTTTCTCAAAATCTCACAGTCTTCCATGTAACACCCTAAGTGAAAATAATAGAAAGTAAGAAATCTCAGAGAAATCTGTGATTATCACTGGCAATTGACCTTTACAGTATAAAATAGAAACACAGAGGAAACCAAGAGGGTGCTGCTGTCTTACACACGCCAAACACAAACTTTTGTTTCAGTGCTAAAGGCTGCAGAGAGACTTTCAGTGTCAGCCAATGTTTGAAGCAAAATTATGATGCAATCAGCAAAATAAGACACACTGCAAATGTGCTAATTTCTACAGGAGTAAACAGAAAACTCTGCTGAAATTATGGTATATGCAACAACAACAAAAAAAGAGTTCTTGCTTCTAAAACACAAAGAAATCCACCTAACTTCTTTTCATCTGGTTTCTCTTCCTACAAACACAGCATGTGCAGTTTCTCAGTTTCTTAAACATTACATGAAATGTACACGCTGGAAATCTGGGTGTAGGTAAAAACTGAAATAAAAAACGATTATGTACCTAGTAAAGACAAAAATACTCTGTTCCTGACAGTATAGGCAGAACTGTAAGAAAAATATAAGGCAGAATTAGTAATGAAACGGGCAGAGGATGTTTCAAAGAACTTTCCTGTTTGTACTTAGGTAAATCTTCCTGTGAGCCCCAGAATTGCTAATATCATGTTATCTGATATACGTAAAATTTTGGTTAATGTCAAGTTTCAGTCTCTTGAAATTGATCTCTTCCACATTAAATATAGTTCATACAAGGTGAGCGTTTCAGCCATTTTTGGCAAGCTATTGAAAATTTCCAAGAACATTTTCTAGACAAAACAAAACAAAGATTTCTAAAAAAGAATAAGAAAGAGTTGTCTGTTACATGAGAAACAACAGATGCTTCAAGTGTAAACTGAACAGTGATTTTGAAGCAAGGCTCAGGGGCCATGCAATGTTCTATCTACCAGGATCTTTGCTTTCCAGTCACAATGTCAGTGAATATTGTGCTGGGACAGAGAAACAGATCAAATGTAATGAGAGAAGGTTTACTTGCTGAATTTGTAAATATTATTCTATTACCACTGCTCAACTGCCTGTTAAAATTTCAGGGACCATGTTAAATGACCTAGGGGTTTGCAAACAAAACAAAATGCCATTTATCCACATAACACAGGCTGCAGCTGCGNGCCACATAACACAGGCTGCAGCTGCGTCAAGAAATCCATTTGCCAGAGGTATTACTAAGAGCAATTCTGAATAATAATAGGATGCCAGTACAGATTATACTGGGCCCATAGGGAGGAATCTTTTATTGAGCTTCATGTATCTCTTACAAAACTCTTTGTCAACCCTTTCACAAATCCTGTTCAAAATATTCGCTGTCTAACATTGTTTCACTGTACCACATCAGACACCTTATATTTGAAATACTGCTTATGCCTCTGGATATGTAACTTTTGAGGAAAAATATTTATTTTCTTTATTTAATT
>WEKY01056117.1:0-22934 GCA_013390045.1 Picathartes gymnocephalus
GCAGAGACTCTCTCTCCTCTCTCTGCCGACACGGCTGCAGTGGGAGATGAGGCTTTCCCAGGCACTCACCTCAGCAGCATGGTGATGTGGTTTGTCTGCAGCTTTAACTCTTTGATGGCCACGGCCACGGGGTCCCCCTGGGCCTGGGCCTCTTTGACGATGGCCCCGATCTCGCTCCAGTCGATCTGGTTGGCCAAGGCACTCCGCACCACCTGGATGGCCCTGTCCACCACCTCCAGGTTCATCTCGATCAGCTCTCCCTTCAGCTTGTCAGCTTCCTTAGGGAAAGGAGGAAGTTGGAGATAAACACATACTTGTGGGAATCCAAAGCACAGAAAGTCTTCAGGACCTTGTGCCTGCTCACTCTGAGTTTGAAATGTGCGCTGCATTTGCCCTGAGGCCGTGCAAAAGGCTCCCAGGCTCAGGGACCTCTAACAAGGATGCCAGTCTGGAGTTTAAGAAGAGGTAGGTTAAGTGAGATAGTAGAAGGTTTTGAAGTTTAGATATAGAAATAGCTATAAAATCAAGTGAGAAGTTCTGAAATGTAATAATACAGAATTGTATGTCGTTATTGGATAAAAAAGTCTGCATTACAGCAGATGTGTAATGCAGGTTTAATTAACCATTGGTGTAGAAATTAAAACAAATGTGTGTGGCAGTAGTTTATTGTCCAATTAACCTTTAAAAGACCTTGTAACCTGCAGTCGTGCGCTCACTCTGCACCATGGCTGACCCCTGACTGCCTCTGTGCAGACGTTCTCACACCTTCCTGAGGCTGCAGCAACAAATCCAGCTCTCAACCTTGCCGGGGTGGTCCCGTCTCCACCCAAACTATCCCGACACGTGCTCACAAAGAGGTTTTGAAGAATTGGAAGTAGTGGTGAAGAAATTCAAGGATGGACTGAAGTGGTGGCACAGGAAAACATCGAGCTCCACTCCTGCCAATCCCTGGAAGTGCCCAAGGCCAGGCTGGAGCTGCCTGGGGTAGGGGAAGGTGTCCCTGCCCATGGAGCTGGATGGGATTGAAGTTCCCTGCCAACCAAACCATCCCCTGCTTCTGTGATTATTCATTTTCTTAATTAAAACCCTCAATCTGTCTTACCTGAGCCTGCTGGAGAGCTTCCAGTCTGTGCTCATGGTCCCTGCGGACATTTTCAAGTTTCTTCAGTGCTTGTTTTTCCTTTCAAAAACAAGATGGCAAAAAATAGAAATATAAATGTAAATATACAGATATAGATATAATATAAATATAGAGATATATATTATATAAATATAAGTATTAATATAAATATAAGTATAAATATAAATGTAGATATAAGTGTAAATACAGATGTACAGATACANTCTAAATACAGATCTAGAGATGCAGATATAATATGAATATAAATATAATATAAATATATAAATATAAAATAAAAATAAATATAGAAATAAATACAAATACAGGTATATAGATAGAATATAGATATAAATATAAGTAAAGTGAAGTGTAAATATAAGTGCAAATAGAAATATATAGATAGAGATATAGATATAAAAATAAGCATAAATATAAGTATAAATATAAATATAGATAAATAAACATATATAATATAAATATAGATATAAGTATAAATATAAGTATAAATATAAGTATAAATATAAATGGCACCAGGTAATCACTGCAAGAAGCCAGTGAAGCCTCTGGAAATGCAGGAGCCATCCCAGCTGCCCAGGCCTGGCTCAGGACCCACCTGCTGCAAGGCCTTCAGATCAATCTTCTGCCCCTCCAGCTTGGAGTAGAACTCGTCTGTTGCCTGCAGGAGAGAGTGAGGATGGAGAATGCCCAGTTTGTCCTGACCCAGAGCAGAGCAGGGTCCCTGTAGAGAAGTGGCTGCAAAGCACTAGAAGAGGTGGCAGAGGCTGAAACAACCTCCAGGAGCTTTCTCCATTTCCCTTCCCATGGGATGAGTCCAGCAGGACACTCAGGCTGTGTCCCACTGCAGAAGTGGCCAAGCCATGGCCCATCTTTTTGCTAAGAAATTATAGAAAAGAAGCTCCTTTGGTTCAGATTAAAAGGTTGCAAAGCCAGGTCTGTCTGCCCTGAATTCCTGCTGCTTCACAGGCTCAGGTAAAAACCCACAAAAACCCAGAATGCCAAAGAAGAGCTCCTGGTGTTCCAGCTGTGCTTAAAGCACAAGTTGAGGAAGGTTTGGGGCTGTTTAGGTCATCAGAGGGACTTGGGACAAGGGATGGAGGGACAGGACACAGGGAATGGCTTCCCACTGCCAGAGGGCAGGGATGGATGGGATATTGGGAAGGAATTCTTGGCTGGGAGGGTGGGGAGGCCCTGAGGTTTTCCAGAGAAGCTGTTGCTGCCCCTGGATCCCTGGCAGTGTCCCAGGCCAGGTTCAGCAGGGCTTGGAGCAGCCTGGGACAGTGAAAGGTGTCCCTGCCCATGGCAGGGGTGGCACTGGATGGGTTTTGAGTCCCTTGCAGCCCAAAGCACTCTGGGATTCTGTGATCAGTGAAGGAGATGACAGAAATCCAGACAGGAAGCAGGGCAGGAGCCTGTAGTGGGAATTCTGGAGACCAGTGTCAGGAACAAGAGGCAATTAATGACTCCAGATGTTAATGAGTCGAGGAGCAGGAAGGACAATGCCCAAGGAAACACCAAATCAGCAGCCTGAGGCTTCCAGAGCAGCAACAGAAGTGTAAATGTGATCTCTGACCCAACTGTTAACTTCAGAGACAGCTCAGATTCCAGCTCTCCTGAACACAACATTTGGGAGAGCCAGCTGAGATTCCAGCTCTCCTGAACAAAACATTTGGGATAGACAGCTCAGATTCCAGCTCTCCTGAGAAAACATCTGGGAGAACCAGCTCAGATTCCAGCTCTCCAGAACAAAACATTTGGGATTCCCTGACTGGAAACTTCCACCTCCCTCAGGTTCCACACTCAGCTCCAGGATCTGAGCTCAGCAGACAGCACTGCCCACCTGCAGCCCAAAGGCCCTGTTGGAGTTGGCTTTTCCTCATCAAACGTTCATCCGTAAATGAGTCATCCCTTCCAAGGTCTCTGCTTTCATTAACAACCTCTGCACTATGTTTGAATTACTCTTTTTTAGCAGCAGTCAATTCAAGCACTTAAGTACAGCATCAGCAAAAGCACTGTACCTTATTGAATGAGTCAAATTCCAAGTAGGGACATTTTGAATGTTGAGAAAACAAGAAAGGATGAAATTCCTCATATCTGTAAAATACACATTTGATATTATCACCTGAAAACTAATTTCTGTTATGCAGACTAGCAGAAAAAAAAAAGGGAAGAAATACTTCAAATATTTACGTGTAGATATCTTCTGCTGGTTTATCTGGTTCCAGACTTGGCTTTTTCTCCCTTTTCTGGATAACATAACCCTGAAAGAACATAAAAATATCATTTGTCTGTGGAAAGAATTCCACTTTTAAATTTTAGGTGTAACCTACTGATCAGCATGAGACAGTAAATAATTCCAGCAGGGAAACTTGTGCCTGAGTAAATCCCTGCCCCACTGGCTTGTCTTGGCTCAAATTTCTTCTGGAAAAAGAAATTAACTTCTCCCAACCCTCAGGACTACCCCATTAATGCAGAGTTTATGTGCAGAATTTATTACAGAACCTATTAAAACCCAAGTGCGAATCTCTCAGGATTTATACAATCTGTTTGTGCATTATTTCATTGCTGCCCAGCCCACGGAAAGAAGCAATTTTTATTCCACATCAGCACCTGCCCCCCAGGAATAAATTCCACAGCAGGAATTGCACATCCTGAGGAATTCCTGCTTTAGAGTTTAACTCTGCAATCCCAAATAATTGATAACCCACCCCAGCCCCACCTTTCCACTGAAGTTGTCAGTGAGGGCCATGTATTCTTCTGCTTTCTCTAGAGCTGAAAGAACTTTTTCAAGGTTTTCTAAAGAGAGAAATAAAACAGCAGAAATAGTTCACCCCTGGTGCTTCACTCCAGCAATTATTGCTCATTTTAAACAGGAGCCTAAGTTTACATCTGGGAAATTTTTAACATAAAAACTTATTTAGGTGCTTCTAAAACATAATTATTCAAGTTTCAGGAGGAAAAAAAAAAAGACTACACAAATACCAGCACTTTATGAAACTAAAGCTGCAGAGGAAAAGCATAAACCAGAAGCTGGGAAAAGTTATTTTTTTACAGCACCACAATGCAGGAGGAAGGAAAAAACCCTCTGGATTTATGGCAAATATAAAGCACATGAGAAAAATAAGACTGCAGGAAAATATATTCCTATTTTATTACCCAAATCCTTAACTTCCCAATAAGTGTAAAGCTGCTACTTTACCAAATCCCCAATGTTTGCTACAAATAAAGGCTTTGGTGTTAATTCTTCTTGTCAAACATCCCTTGCACAACCAGAACTCACCTCATGGGTGAGGTGGTGTCTCATCATAAAACCATTTAGACCACAGGAACAAGCTCATATTTTATTTCCAATTTATGCACAAATCAAGAGTTTTAGTGTAAACAAGGCTGGTCCCCAAGCTAAAAACATTAAAAAACGAAACCAGGTTTACTCATCTCTTTGGAAAAACCACTACACAGACATAAAAATCCCCATATTTGTGGCCCAGCCTATAAAATATTATACCTTTATTTTCCAGATGTTGATCTATTTTGATAGCTCCAGAAAATCCAGCTTCTATAAGGCAGTGCTCGATGAGAGTGGCCCCATAAGCTGTTAAAAATTAGAAATAGTGAAAAATCATCTGTAGAAAATACTCACAATTTGCATTTTTAAAAAATCTGGACACAAGAGTGTGAGAAGAGTGAAAAGTGCCAAAAATCAGGGAAGGGGCAGGAGGGATGGGTGGATAAGGAGGGGGTGAAAAACAGTCAAAAAGGGAAAAATTGTGGGGATTTGAGCAGCTGTGCCTGGTAATTGGATCAGTAAGACCATGTCAGGGGATCAGAAATATCAAATTCCAGCATGGATACAGCAAAATTGGGATCAGTGGGGGACAATAATTAGCAATTATACAGTTTTATTATTATTATTATATAGTAATAGCAATTATTTAGGAGAGCAGGGTAGAAAAAGAGAGGAAAAAGTGTGGTGAAAAGGAGCATCCAGAGACAGGGAAACTAATGCTGAAAATGGTGTGATTTGGGCTGTTGAGGAAATTCTCTCCTTGATCAGCATCATCAGGTCAGGAGCAAAACCAATTTTGTTCTGATGACCTCACACAAGACAAATTTGGTTCTGTGCTCAGGAAAACCTGCCTTTACACTCACAGCTCCTATTTGGTACCAGCATGGTGCAAAATGCCCCAAGGCAGAGCTCCAGCAGAGCCACTGCCAGGTCTCACCACTGCAGCACCCTGGGCAGGAATCAATAAATCTGTTTTCCAGGGCAACCTGGGACAGTGGGAGGTGTCCCTGCCCAAGGCAGGGGGTGCAATGAGATGAGCTTTAAGGTCTCTTCCAATCCAAACCATTCCAGGATTCTGTTGTAAGTTATTCAAATTTTCCAGCATGACACAACACACATTGAGTGATCTCATTCCATCTTCTAACAAAGCCCAATTACTTACGAAGGAGTGGGTTGAGGACCCTCTTCAGCTGTTCCCCTTTGGGTGCATTTGATATGATTTCAGTTAACCTGCAGGAGAAAAGGGAGAGCTGCAAATCCAAGGAATAATTTGTTTTAAAACAACACTGCATTGCTTAGAAGCTGCAAAACATTTCCACCCTTAAAAAAAATAAACTAAAACTGCCCTGTAACCTAAGGCTTTTCACAACTCTTGAGGAATCTCAGTTTATCCCAATAAACACACCATTTAAGAGCTTCAGAACTGAAATTACCTGTCCAAGGTTGGCAGAGGCACGGGAGTTTTTGCACTGTCCACCGGGTACCGCTCCCGCACCGCAAACCTGACGTCGTCCGTCTCGTCCGTGCGGAACCTCAGGATGTTCAGGATCAGGTACTCGTGGTCGGTGAGGACAACGTTCCCCTGGGAGCACAGGGACCCTCAGCGAGGCCACCCCGGTGTCCCTGCCCTGGGGGGACGCTGCTGGAGCCCTCCCTCACCCTGTCATAGAGCTCCACGATGAGGTGGTAGGCGGCCTCGGCGCTGCCGAACTGCAGGTCCACGATGCGGTCGATGCCCAGCTGGCTCACGCTCACCAACCTCCGGGTCTTCAAATGCTTCCGGCACTGCCAGAGTGGGAAAAATGTCTGGGAAACATCTGAAAACACCTGGGAATGCTTGGCTACAGAGCCCTCCCGTGGTACCAGCCACTTCCCGTTTAAGTCATAGAGCACAAGAGCAAAATGTTGGTGCTCACCGAAGTTAACACCTTCGTTTTTATGATTATCAATACAACTGAGCCCAATTCTCAACACAAAGATGTTTTTCCTAATTGAACCCAGTTCTTAACATTAAAGACTTTTTTTCATTGAAATCTGCTGTTTGTTGAGCTCAAGGGAGCAGCTAGTTCAGAGCTGATTTTGTAAGAACTGGGACTATCCCTGGATCCATCTCTGCTGTGAAAAGCCACCCCGGAGAATCTCTGCTGAGTTATTTCTGCTGCACCCAGAGGATAAATGGATCCCTGGGAGTCATCACAGGCGGTATCCTCATGGATCTACCTGTGGATGCACCTGCAGGAGCCCAGCCTAAGAGCCTGGAGCAAGGCCTGAACCCCCAAAGCCCAGCAGAGAGAACAAAGGACTCTGTACCACAGGGTGCTGTATCCAGCAGCTAAAAATTCAGACAATCCAACTGGAATGACAAGGATCTTGCTAGAGCAACATTCCAGAAGGTCTGGGAGGTGCAGAAGACATCCAGGACATCAGCAGGAGATTTTATAAATTTAAATATTCACTGTTTCAGGCACTGAACATCAGTGATGTGATCCCAAGCCCACATTTGCTCTTCCCTTGTCTTCAGCCACGCGCTGGATCAGGATCCACCGGGATAATCCTTCCCTGTTTTCTTGCTTCCAAGGACAGAACACGAACATTCCTTCCAGCTATCCAGACACTTTATTAAAAGCCAAGCCCTGGAGAGTTTACCTTCATGGCAAAGCTGGATGGCATCACGTTCTTTGGCCACTCAAACTCCGTGAGGTGGATGCGAATCCCAGATTCCAGCAGCAGCGTGGCCTTGCAGTCCGGCCTGAGGGCAAAACGAAGGAGCTGCACCCCAAAATGCCCAGGGATCCCTTCCCAATGAGGATATTCTGGGATCCCACGTGGCACAGGAGCAGCCAGCTCACCACCCACCAGTTTGCAGAGTGTTTTCTGCAGCATTTCCCTCTCCATATTCTATTTGCTGAGAACTTTTTGGGTAAAAATTACTGCATTTTACCAAAAAACAGCAGTTGAAACAACTGAAAATAACTCCCGAAATTACTGCAGGCAATTAAAAAAAAATCTAATTTTCACACAGCATTTCTGAAGAATTTTTAAATAAAGATACTTAAAGCTCTTACTTTTGTAGGCGAATGAGATAGGTCTTGTTATCCACATCGTAAACGTTGTTCACTCTCATTCCCAACAAGCTGCCAAAAGGAAAACAAGGAATGCTTTGGAGAATCCAGAACACAACATGGCTGGAAAAATCCCAGTGGCAATTGAAGTACACAGAAGGGCAAAAATTTTTATGCTAAATTGCCAAGTTATATAAATTACCAAGTTATGATAAACTGCCAAGTTATACAAATTACCAAGTTATAGAATTTACCAAGTTATGATAAATCATCAAGGAGTAAAGAGGCAGCAAAGGGAGATTAATGGAATGAGCTGGAAGCAACAACCATGGAGAAACTGCTCTTAAGACACAGCAATTAAGGAATGGAGAAAATTAGATGGAGAAATTTGTATTAATGGATGGAATGGAAATGCAGAAAGTTGCCAGTTCCTGACAGCCCTCCTCTTTGTGGCAGGGATGTAAAATGTATTGGTTATACTGGAGCTCCTTTGCCAGCACAAGGCACCAGTAATCCCAGTATGAGCACTGAACTGGCCTGGGGGGTGCTGGTCACTCCCTTCAGAGTGGGGCTGGACACACAGAGTGTCCTGGATACCAAGAGTGTGAGGAGTTTCCCAACGGGGTGGGAGTTGTTCAGCCTGGAGAAGGGAAGGCTCCAGGGAGAGCTCAGAGCCCCTGGCAGGGCCTAAAGGGGCTCCAGGAGAGCTGGAGAGGGACCAGGGACAAGGGCTGGAGGGACAGGACACAGGGAATGGCTTCCCACTGCCAGAGAGCAGGGATGGATGGGATATCGGAAAGGAATTCCTGGCTGGGAGGGAGGTGAGGCCCTGGCACAGGGTGCCCAGAGAAGCTGTGGCTGCCCCTGGATCCCTGGCAGTGCCCAAGGCCAGGCTGGACGGCGTTTGGAGCAACCTGGGACAGTGGAAGGTGTCCCTGCCCGTGACAGGGGTGGAACAGGACGGCAGAGGGACTGAGGGGGTTATGCAGAGCCCAGGCACGGCATAGAGGGGCAGAGCGGGGCCGGGCACAGCTGGGAGAGCAGGACACGACGGAGAGGCAGAGCCCCCACAGCCCTGAGGCAACGGCGGGGCGGGGGAGCCGGGCCAGGACACCAGAAGGAGGAGCTGAGACAGAACCAGAACGGGAATCAAGGCCACGAGCAGGAGCAGGAGCCGGGGCAGGACCAGGACGCACCAGGCCGGGCCCCGCTCCCCGGGGCCACACGGGCGGGGATTGCCGGTACCTCTGCCGCAGCTCGGCGAGCACCGCGCGGATGTCGACGGTGCTGAAACGGGACTTCATGGCGCCGGCGCCGCCCGCCGAGACCCACGGGGATGCCGGCTCCAGGCGTCTCCGTAACCCCGGCTCCCGGTCCCTCACGGCTCCCGGCGCTCGGGGGCCGCCCCGCGCATGCGCCCACGAGCGCTACGGGTCGCGCCCGGCGCCAATCCCCGGCGCTCCGCGGCCGTGCATGCGCCGAGCCGGGCGGGGCGGCGCCGCGCGCGACCGACAGGAGGCGCTGTGAGCGCGGGGTCGCTGAGGGGGTCGGGGGCGAGCGGGGCCCCCGGGTGACAGAAAAAGGTCCGGGGGTGACTAAAATGACTCCGGAGGTGAGCAAAACGGGTCAGGGGGGGACAGAAAAGGGTCAGTGCGTGACCAAAGGGCCCCGGGAGTGGGCGGCAGAAAGGGGCAAAGAGGGGCTCCAGAGGGTCCCGTGTGGGGTAAAAGGATCCCGCAGGTGTGAGGGGCAGGAAGGGGGTCCCGCGTCTCTCTGTGTTGAGCAGGGCAAAGGAGCCCAAGTGTATCCGTGCCGGGCAGCAAAGGGATCCCGCGGGACCCGTTTGAGCGGTGTTTGTGAAGATGTATGATTTGAGGTGAGGTTGGTGTAGTGCAAGTGTGAATTGGGCGAGAGGCGGTGAGGGTGAGTTGCGGTGCGGGGCCAGCAGGAGGCGGTGTTTGTGGCGGGGGGCGTTTGGGGTGCGTGAGGCGTTTGGGGTGCGTTGTTCGCCGGGGGAGGTAAAAGTGAAGCCCGCGTGTCTCTGTTTTGCCTAGGCTACGCTGCAGTGGCTATTCACAGGCGCGATCCCGCTACTGACCGCCACGGGAGCTTTGACCTGCTCCGTCTCCGACCTGGGCCGGTTCACCCCTCCTTAGTCAACCTGGTGTCCCGCAGCTCCCCGCGGGTCACCATATTGATGGCGGCCTTAGCTTGGACGCCCGCTCGGCACAGCGCACTGCAGCCCAGAACTCCTGGGCTCAAGCGATCCGTCGGGCTCAGCCTCCCCGGCAGCTGGGACTACAGGCGCGCGCCACCGCGCCCGGCGCTTCCAACCCGCTCCGCCGGCCTGACGGTTTGTGTGGAGCCGCCCCGCTCCGCCCCCGGCCCGCCTCCTGCTGCTCCTGATCCTCCTCCTGCTCCTCCTCCTGCTGATCCTGACGCTCCTCCTGCTCCTGCCCCGCCTCCCGATCCTCCTCCTGCTGCTCCTGACCCTCCTCCTGCTTGTCCTGCTCCTCCTTCTCCTCCTCCTCTTTCACTTTCTTCTTCTTCTCTACCTTCTCCTCCTCCTCTTCTTCTTCCTTCTTCTCGTCATCCTCTTTCTCCTTCTTATTCTCCGTTTCCTGCTCCTCCTCCTTCTTCTTCTCCTTCCTTCCCTCTATTATTTCCCTCCTTCTTCTCTGCCTTCTTCTCCTTCTCCTTCCTTCCCTCTGTCATTTCCCCCCTTCTTCTCTGCTTTCTCCTCTTCTTCCTCCTCCTTCTCGTCCTCCTCTTTCACCTTCTTATTCTCCATTTCCTTCTCCTCCTCCTCTTCTTCCTCCTCCTTCTTCTTCCTTCCCTCTATCAGTTTCCCCCTTCTCCTCCTTCTCCACCTTCTCCTCTTCTTCCTCCCTCTTCTCGTCTTCTTCTTTCTACTTATTCTCCTTCTCTGTTTCCTTCTCTTCTTCCTCTTCTTCCTCCTCCTTCCTTCCCTCTATCATTTCCCCCCTTCTTCTCTGCCTTCTCCTCCTCTTCTTCCTTCCTCTTCTCGTCCTCCTCTTTCTACTTCTTATTCTCCATTTCCTTCTCCTCCTTCTCCTTCTTCCTCCTCCTTCTTCTTCTTTTCCTCCCTTCCCTTTATCCTTTTCCCTCTTTCTCCTTGCTTCCCCTTTCCCCCTTTCTTTCATCCTTCCCATTCCTTCTTCCCCTCCTTCTCCCTTCCCTTCTACTTTTCCCTTCCCCTTTCCCATCCTCCTTTTTTTACCCTATTTCCCCTTTCCCCTTTTCCTTACCCCTTTCCCCTTCCCCCTTTTCTTTCCTCATTCCCCTTCTTCCCCCTTTTCCTTATCCCTTCCCATTCTCCTTCCCCTTCCTCCTTCCCCTTTTCCTCTTTCCCCCTCTTCCCCATTTTCCCTTACCCCTTTTCCCTTACCCCTTCTACTTTCCATCTTTACCCTTTCCCCTTCTCCGTTCTCTTTCCCTTTCCTCTTTCTCCTTCTCTGTTCTCTTTCCCCTTTCCCCTTCTTCTTTCCCTTCTCTCTCCTCTCCTATTCCCTCCATCCCCTTCTCACCCCTGGCACACATTCATTTTTCCCTGCTGAGGAAACAGCCAGGCCAAGGAAAGAGCTCCCCCTCACCATCCTCAGCACAAACCCCAATTCCTCATTTTTTACACAATTTGGGTGTTGTTACCAGAGATTCACAGTGGGGATTTAGGATCAGGGGCTCCCTCAGGAGCACCAAATCCCCACTGAACGTCCACCAGCACATTCATTGCAGCCCAAAATCCCAACCTCAGCCTTCCCAGCACTCGGATCCCATCCACAAACCACCAGATCGAGCTGTTTGCAGATTCCCTGCCATGCATCCTGTGTGAGCTCTGCCTGGCCACACAGTGGCAGTGGGGAGCTGAGGGAACGTCCTCGTCCTTGAGCTCCCTCTAGATGATGTTTAAAAACGCATGGATAGACAGGAGTGATTTTAGAGCAGGTTTAAGAGCTGCTGAGAAAGCCCAAACCCCTCACTTGGAGCCAGAGGAGGCACCTCCTGATGCTCTGTTTTTATTTCAAAGCCGAGCGAGGCACAGCCTGGAGCTCTGTCTCCGGGACAGCTCGGGACAGAGCAGATCAGGGATGTCCTGCTGTGAAAAACTCCTCGCAAAGCTTCCCCATTTGCCAGGGTTTTTCTGGGAGTGTAAAGCTCAGAGCCGAGGACACCAATGAGCCGTGCCGGTAAATACCCGCCGGAGCTGAATAATGAGAAGCTCCTGGGAGCTGGAACACCTCGGTCTGGGGAGGGATGAGGGATGGGACAGACTCGCAGCCAGAAACACGATGGGAGATCTTGCTGCCCAGCACATCAAACCGGCATTTCCCAGTTTAACAGTTACCCCTGCCGCGATGCCAAAGGAAGTCCCAACATATCCCAGCTCGCCGGGGTGGGCGAGGCTGGCGCGGCATCTTCAGGAGGAGGAGCAACCCTGGGAGTGCTTTTGCCTTTCCCGGGTGTTGTGGCTGCTCCGGGGCACAGAGAGCTGACAAAGGGGGCTGGGAAAAGATACCAGAAGAGCTGGGTCCGAGGGGAAAAGATGCCAAAGGAGTCTGGGGTCAGCGGGCAAAGATGCCAAAAGAGTCTGGGGTCAGGGGAGGAAGATGCCAAAGGAGTCTGGGGTCAGCGGGCAAAGATGCCAAAAGAGTCTGGGGTCAGGGGAGGAAGATGCCAAAGGAGTCTGGGGTCAGCGGGCAAAGATGCCAAAAGAGTCTGGGGTCAGGGGAGGAAGATGCCAAAAGAGGCTGGGGTCAAGGGAAAAGATGCCAAAAGAGGCTGGGTCCCGCCCTGTCACCCGGGCTGCGCTCCAGGGTCTGTTCACAGGCGCGATCCCGCTACCGAGCGGCACGGGAGCTTTGACCTGCTCCGTCTCCGACCTGGGCCGGTTCACCCCTCCTTAGGCGACCTGGTGACCCCCGGCTCCCCCGGAGCCACCATATCGATGCCGGCCTTAGCGCGGACGCCCGCTCGGCACAGCTCCCTGCAGCCCAGAACCCCCGGGCTCAGCGATCCGCCAGCCTCAGCCTCCCCGGAGCTTGGATTACAGGCACAAGCCACCGTGCCCGGCTGCTCCCTTTGCTGCCTCCGCTCCCCCATCACTCCCGGACTGGCTCTTCCAGCCTCGGGAACTCCTGGATGCTGCAGCAGCACGGTGGGAGGTGCAGCAGGCACAGGAAGCAAAATGTAGCTCTTGGAGTGAGCGCCCGACGCAATACTTTGGTTCACACAGGTTTATGCTGCTGTAGGGTGAAAATTTCAGTTCGTGGTCCTGCTCTAGGATGTGCTCAGAAAGAGCTCAGAAGGATTTGCAGAATGTGTGAGAGGCAGCCTACTCCCTGCAGGTGTCATGAGCTGAATGCTTCTCAGCGAAGGATATATAAATAACAAAAACCTAAGGCAAGGAATAAAATTCAGGAGCTTCCTGCTTTTATCCATCCCCTGCCATAACAGGCAGCTGCTTAGGAGCTCTTTCACCGAGGATTTTTCATCTTAACTCTGTATTCTGCCTCTGTCAAAGACACCTGCCTCAGATATTCCATGGAAATAACTGGCTGATCCCTCTTCTCCATGGATGGCTCATGGAATTGTGTTTCTCCAGTGCAGAGGTCAAGGCAAGGGTGCTCCTGCCCAAGCAGGGCCACACCTCCTGCCCTGCCAGACCCACTCCGGAGGTGTCTGAGCACTTCCAGCCCACCCCGAGTTACTGGAGCAAAGTCCAGGGTTAAATTCCACAGGGCAATCCCATCTCAGGGAAGGAAAATAAGGTTTTCCCCAGTGCTGCACAAGCCTCAAGACTTAAGGGTTTCAGGTCTGCACGGGAGAGATCCCAGATCTTGTTCTGGGTTCTTTTTATCTCCTTAAGGAAGAGCTGTTGGTGACAGCTGGAGTTTTGGATAAAGGAATTAGGATAATGATTTAGGGGTCAAGGCATGGGGAGAGGGAGGCCTGGCATCCACAAACAGGGGAGAAAGGCAAAGCATCCCCAAGAATAACACTGAACACATAAAAAGAACTCATAAAATAACACATAAAAATAACAACAATAACACTGGACACATAAAAATAACAAAAATAACTCTGAGCACATCCAGGCACCCCCTCCCATCCACTCCTCCTGCCACTGACACGGGGATTCTTCTTCCTGCCACAAATACACACATTTTTATCCATGAAAAAACCAGAGCAGGAGGGATTTGAGAGAGCAGGGGCATGAAACTATGAGTTTTCCCTGAGAAAATGTGATGGGAAGGGGCTTGGCAGAGTGAGGAGGGCCCAGGCACAGTGAAGATGCAGATGGAGGGGCTGACAGCTCCAGCTGAGATGGAAAATGAGCCTGCTGAGAGCTGGGACAGCTCAGGAGCTCATCCCTGAGCTCAGGGGGTGCCCTGCCCTGTGGAGCTCATCCCACAGCCATGGAATCCTGCCCAGCTGCTCCAGGATCCTGCTGAGCTCCCCACAGGAGCTCTGGCTTTGTGCACAGAGTTACAGCTAAGCCAGCCTCACAAATAACCAGCCTGGGGATCCCACTGAGCTCCCAAACTCCCCCTTACCAAGGGCCAGGCAACAACAGAATCATGGAACAGGATCACAGAATACCCTGAGCTGAAGGGATCCAGGAGGATCATCGAGTCCAGCTGCTTGCCCCGCACAGGACACCTCAAAAATCCCACCATGGGCCTCAAATTATTCTTACTCTTAAGGCTTCAGGATTTTTCAGGCTGGTGTTGCCATGGTGGTGATCCGGGATTTTGGCACATGGAGATTTGGTCAGGCAGTATCCCCCTGCCTCCTTCATGTCCTCTGTCTGCTCCTGAAAACACCCTGGGAAAGGAGGAGCCAGCTTGTTTGCCAGCCTGTGTAGCGGCGCAGCTCGGGCTGCTCGACACCACAGAACCACTGGGTTGGAAGAGACCTCCAAGATCATCGAGTCCAGCCCAACCCTGACACCTCAACCCAACCCTGGCACCGAGTGCCACATCCAGCCTTGTCTCAAACACACCCACAGATGGTGAATCCACCCCCTCCCCAGGCAGAGCTTTCCAATACTTTATCACCCTTTCTGCAAAAAACTCTTTCCCAATATCCAGCCTGTATTTCCCTTGGCTCAGCTCAAGGCTGTGTCCTCTGGTTCTGTCAGCTGCTGCCTGGAGAAAGAGACCAAGCCCCACCTGAGCACAAGCACCTTTCAGGGAGTTGTGGAGAGTGATGAGGTCACCTCTGAGTCTCCTTTTCTCCAGGCTAAACATCCCCAGGTCCCTCAGCCGTTCCTCACAGGGCTTGTGCTCCAAGCCCTCACCAGCCTTGTTGCCTCCTCTGGACGCACTCAAGCGTCTCCACGTCCTTCCTGAACTGAGGGGCCCAGAACTGGACACAGCACTCGAGGTGCGGCCTCACCAGTGCCGAGTACAGGGGAGGAATGACCTCCCTGCTCCTGCTGGCCACACTGTTCCTGATCCAGGCCAAGATACCCTTGGCCTTCTTGGCCACCAGAGCACACTGCTGGCTCCTGGTCAGTTGGTTATTGACCAGTACCCCCAGTACTGGGTACTTTCTGCCTGGGCACTGCCCAGCCACACCGTCCCCAGCCTATAATGTTGCAGGGGATTATTGTGGCCAAAATGCAGGACTCGGCACTTGGACTTAGGGAACTTCATCTTACTGGATTCCGCCCATCCCTCCAACCGTTCCAGGTCTCTTTGCAGAGCCTTCCTACCTTCTAACAGGTCAGCACATGCTCCCAGGTTGGTATCATCTGCAAATTTACTAATGAAGGACTCAATAGCCTTGTCCGTGTCATCATTGCTACCTTCCACAAGCATCTCCAGGGAAGGAGAATGCTCCGGACGGGCAGAGGGTGCTTGCCACACTCGCATACGCTGCACGATGGTAATGAAGACAACGGAGGCAGGAGGGGTCTTTGTATGGGTTTCCAGTGGTGTTTATTAGCGCAGAGGTCGACGCCTACACAGCAGCGAACCTCAGCACCCATCCACACGGGCTGAAAGGGTCCAAGGACGAAAGACGAGGAAGGTGGAGGGTCCAGGGTTTAAGTAAGGGTGCAAATGCGGGGGAGACAAGCGGCAGGGACCAATCAACGGGAAGGGTAGGCAGGAGGACAAGTACATACACCAATGGGGGAAGTGGTCAGGGGAGATGAGCAGGGGGTCAAAGCAGTGGGGGTTCAGAGAACAGGGAACTTATGAGAACTTAACCTTATATGGCAAACCGGGGAGAGTAATGGCCAACGGGCCATGAACCAACAGGGTTACAGAAACTGGAACTTGGCCATACAAGGCAAATGGGGGGGTGTAACTGGGGTAACTGACATCTGCTCCTTGGGCTTCCATGGGAGAAGCCAAAGCCTAGGGGGCGCCCTTCCAGGGCATCCTAACACACCTGCAGGCCTCTACTTATGTTTTCGTGTCTAGTTAAATGTCTGTGTAGGTCAGTAGGAGAGGCCTTTTAAATAAACAAAGAAAGGGGAGTTGTGGAGGCCGGTGGGCCTACAGAGGCATTCAGGAGGGCTGAGCCCTGGAGGGGCACCCCCTAGGTGTTGGCCTCTCTTACTGACTCTTGTGACAAGCTGTCAGTTACCCCAGTTCCACTGCCCTGGTTAACCTTGTCTGTCCAAGTTCCAGTAAGTTCCCCACACCCTGTATCTCCACTGGCAGTTGGCCCGTTGGCCATCACACCCCCTTAGTTCACCACACGAGGTCGGGTTCTGTTGCGGCGCGGTTTCGGCAGCCACCGCGACCTTCCGTGAACGTCTCCCAGGTGGGAAGGCGCCGCGATCAGGCGGCAGAGGTTTTGCTGCCCGGGCACACGCTGCCCGGTGGTGCGATAAGGCAACGGAGGCTGGAGGGTTTCTTCACATGCCTCCCCAGCCGGGTTTATTAGAGGCGGGGGGTCTGCGCCGAGCTGCGGACCTCAATGCCCAACCACAGCCTGGAAGGGTGCAGTGAGTGGCGAAGAACATGGCGTCTAAGGGAACCAGGGTTAAGTACAAACAGGAAGGGGTGCAGTTTACGGGCAACAACCAATGGGTAGGAAGGGTAGGTGGGAAAATGAGCAGGTCAGGGGGGACAGACAGGGGAACAGTGCAGCGGGGGCTGAGTGGCTAGAACAGGGCCATCTAGGGGGAGTAGCCTTGCAGCCGGTGGGGATACAGGAACACAAACTTGGCCATATAGGGGGAATAAGGGGTGTGTAACTGGGATGATTGATGTCTGGGTCCTTGGTCTTCCCATGGGAGAAGCCAGAGCCTGGAGGGTGCCCTACCAGGCTGCCACAGGGTTCTAGCAGGCTCCCTGTTCTCTGTTCCGCCGTTGCTTCGTACCCCTGTTTATCCACCCCAGTTGTTTCCCTGTTAGCCCCCCAGATCTGCCTTCCCGCCTCCCCTCTCCATCCACCGGTCCCTGGCGCTCGGCTCTGCCCCCTCGGGACCCGTCCTTAAACCCTGGCCCCTCCACTGCCCCTGCTGCGCCGCTACAAACCTGTAAAGACATTTTTATGTACTTAAAAAATACAAAAAACCCTCAACAGCCTGGAATCCCAGAATCCTGGGATGGTTTGGGTTGGAAGGAACATTAAAGCCCATCCAGTGCCACTCCTGCCATGGCAGGGACACCTCCCACTATCCCAGGTGGCTCCAAGCCCTAGAGTCCAACTTGGCCTTGGACACGCCCAGGGTTCCAGGGGCAGCCACAGCAAATCTGGGAATTCCATCCCAGCCTCTCCCAACCCTCCCAGCCAGGAATTCCTTCCCAATATCCCATCCATCCCTGCCCTCTGGCAGTGGGAAGCCATTCCCTGTGTCCTGTCCCTCCATCCCTTGTCCCCAGCCCCTCCCCAGCTCTCCTGGAGCCCCTTTAGGCCCTGCAAGGGGCTCTGAGCTCTCCCAGGAGCCTTCTCTTCTCCTCTCCAGGCTTCTCCAAGGTGTCAAACTCTTTTTTTCCTGCTGAAAGGCCAATTTGGAGGATCTCTTCCTCACCTCCACAGGGGACTGGAGGAATCCCTGGACACCAGGACAGGGCTTCCTCCTGAGGGTACCTGTGGGATTGTCAGTGATTCTTCAGGATCCTCATGGCATCATTTCAGCACACTCAGGCTCACAGAAACCTGCTGCAGTCAGGACATTTTCCACCACCCCTTCCCACCTCCACTCCTCCATTTCATTAACAGGATGGGAAGATCCAGGGATCTCTCTGATGCCCCTTTCCCTGTAGCACAAACACCTTTGGAGGTTTCAGGTTCATTTTCCTGCCAGTCCCAGCTGCTGCTCCATCCAGAATCACAGGAAACAGGGCTGAGCCATCCATGGGAACCATCCCCACCCCTCCCTGCCCACAGGCAGGAATGACCGGGGCCAAGAGCTCTGGGAAAGACTTCTCTCCCTGACTCACCCCAGCACAGGACACTTGGCCCATTGTGTCAGAAATCTCCATGACAGATCTACCCCTGGAATGCCATTGTTGTATCGAGGATGCCATTTGTTGTCACAACAGGAGAGTTTATCTAGCACAGATACTAAACCCAGAGTGTTATTATAATCCCTTTTCCTTCCTTGGAAAGCCACCAGGGTCTTTGAAGGATCAGTGCAACAGAGGCTTTTCCCATCTCTTTCCAAAGAGGGAAGCAAGGAAAGTTGGGCTGCACCACATTAAAGCAAGTTTGGCCTGATGGCCCAAAGTGATTGGAATCTGATTTATATTCCAAGAGCTAAAAATTCTCTGATTGATGAGCATCGATTCCCTCCATGTTTGTTTAATTTGGTAAATTTGGTTTTTCATGTTGTTGTGACAGCACCTGGACCTCTGGTGAAGGGCAGGACATGGAAACACAGATGTACAAATCCATGGAAAACAAGAAATGCAAACCTTGGTACCTGCACTGCCCACGGGTTCCTTCTGGATAAGGAAAGATAAGGAAAGATAAGGAGCAGCCAGGCCCAGCTGAGCTACCACAAGGTCCCACAGGTATTTGCTGCCCTTCTCCCCAGGCTGTAACCCCTAATCACTTTATAACCATAATTGCTTTTTACTCTCTGGGCTGTAAATCCCCAGCAGGTACACAGGACACCCCATCCACTGGCACACTGTCAGCCAGTGCTCACTTTTAAAACATTTCCCTCACTTTTACGACATTTAACTCACTTTTTAAACATTTAACTCGCTTCTGAAACATTTAACTTGCTTTTAAAACATTCAACTCACTTTTAAAATATTTAACTCGCTTTTAAAATATTTAACTCCTGCAGGCTACCCAGTAACCCACAGGGGGTTACCAAGGACCTGAGAAGGGTTTTAATTCTCAAGCAGGTGTGTGAAACTGAACCCCTCCTAAGAACTCACATTTTTCAGGTAATTTCGAATATATTTGGGTATTTTAAGTGCGTTTTTATGGGTATTTGACCTTGAAAAATCAACCAGCAATCGTGCTATATGGAGTAGGTAGTGCCCAGAGGTGCATTTTTTTCTCTGAGGGTGGTTCCAGGGAGTAGATTTCTATCCATTCTGAGATGAAGAACCTGCTTTGCTCAGCCCATCACATTTCATCTGTGTTGACACATTTCCACCCCACGGCTGCTTCAGTCGCTCTCTTAAAAATAAGGACCTGTCTTTCCAAACAAATTCCCATTTTTGAAAGCTTTACTCTGCCAGGTGAGCTGCAGGGGCTCTGCAGGGACACAGCAGTGGGATCCCTCAGACTTTTTTTTCCTTTATGAAATTTATTTCCATTTGTTTCCTGTTTACCCCCCCTTCCTGTTCACTTACAGGAACCAACAGGACTCTCCACTGAAATGTTCCAAAAGTAGGTGGTGCTCTCTCTCCAGCTTCTCCCCCATTCCCTGCGGGACTGGGAAACGTGAGCTGCCAGGATTGACGTGCACTGAGTTCATTAGTGACTAATTCCAGATCTTAACTACCCAAAGTGCTGAGTGCTCAAATGTCTCCTTGCTATCTAACCCTCCCAAAGAGCAGGAATAATTCCTTTAAAAGCACAGCCAGGCCGTGGCAAATCTTCCCGTGGTGCACAGACTGTGAGGTCAGGAAGTTTTCCTGCAGGCCAGGGAAGATCCTTGGGAATAAATCCCAGCACAGGTGGAAAAGTATTTGTCTGAGTGAATCCCATTTCTCTTCTGATGAAGAATTCTTACTGTGCAGTGACCAAGCACTGGAGTGGATTGTCCAGAGAGGAGTTTCCTTCCCTGGAGATATCCCAGAACCAGCTGGACTCAATCCTGTGCTCTGGGATGGCCCTGCTGCAGCAGGGAGGTGGCACCAGGTGACACACTGTGGTCCCCTCCAACCCGAGTCACTCAGGGCACGTAACCACACCCCCACACCAGTCTGGGATTTCCCTGGGAAGATGTGCAGGTCCTCATTCCCCTCCTGGCAGGTTTGGAGCCATGGAATGATCACGGGAAGAACAATTTTGGGTGCTCTCAGGGGGTCGTGCAAAGGGAGAAGCTGCAGCCACAGCCTGGAGCAGCACAACAGCCACGGGCTCTGCCAGGAATACCAGGGATTGCAGCAGGCAGAGGGAAACCAGGGAAAGGAGCAGGCAGAGGGAAAACAGGCATTGGAGGAGACAGAGGGATACCAGGGATTGGGGCAGGCAGAGGGAAACCAGGGATTGGAGCAGGCAGAGGGATACCAGGGATTGGGGCAGGCAGAGGGATACAAGGGAAAGGAGCAGGCAGGGGGATACCAGGGATTGGAGCAGGCAGAGGGATACCAGGGAAAGGAGCAGGCAGAGGGATACCAGGGATTGGAGCAGGCAGAGGGATACCAGGGATTGCAGCAGGATCCTGTGTCTGGTATCCAGCACAGGAGCCCTGCAGGGAGAGGAGCAGAGCAGGAAGCACCTCTGGGTCACCTGCAGGGCCCCATCTCCTCAGAGCTCCAGGGCAGGAGCAGCTCAGAGAAACCCTCAGCAGGTGTTGCACAGGTCCCAGTGCTTTTCCAGGAGGGAAAGGACAGAAGGAGTTTGGGAAAGCTGTTTGCCAGGTGAAATGGGCAAAGCCAAAGCTCATTTGGGCTTTTGCCAGGTGAAATGGGCAAAGCAAGCCTCATTTGCTCCCAGTCCCCAAGGATGAGGGACAATGCAGACCCCAACAAAGCAAAAAAAAAAGAAAAAAGCCAAAATTCATGAGGAGAAACCTGAGGAACAGCAAAAAGGGTACAAAGTGGGGAGCAGATGATGGAAAGGGCATTTCCCCACGCTGCAGTTACTCATTCCATGAGGTTTCATGATACCCAGAGGGGGGGTGGCACAGCCTGGACAGCCGAGCATCCCAGCCCCCACCCCGTGTTCCACCACCTGTGCTTGATTTTCACCCAGTCCTTGAGATCCACGCTCCTCACCTGGTGGAGCCTGGGAGAAAACCCCAAAGGAGCCTCTCAGCCCTTAAAAAGGAAAGCAGAACAACCCCAGCACGGTCACACCCTCCCCTCAACGCTTCGCACTGTCAGAACAAAAGCACCACAAGTCATTTCCTGAGAGCACAAAAAGCTCTGAGACTGAGGGAGAAGCGACTGATTCCGGCTCACGGGCAAAGGCAGGACCTTAAAGCTCCTGACATCGCCTTTCTCTACTATTTCGAACCCTTGTGGCCTCAAGCTGCCTGGCTGAATGAACTCACCAGCACGGAAATGGTCACAGGGAGCAGAGCCAAGTGAAAACCCACTCATGTCCACATCCTGAGGTTAATTTTAGCCCTGCAAATATTTAGCTCTCTGTTTAGATAAATACCCCATGCTAGTGAGAGAGGAGACTGAACCAGCTGCATCCAGCAGGATCAGGGCTTGCTGTAAATCCCAACCCAGTATGATAATTAGCAGCATTATCTGCTGGTTTAATCATCAGAGCGTGAACTCTGGCAGTGCAGGGACAGGCAGGGACACTCCTGAGCCCTGGGGTCACCAGGAGAGGCCATGGATGCCATGTTTGCCTTGGCATTCTCCCTCTTGGCTCACTGCAGGAAAGAGCAAAACCTTCCTCGAAACTCCTGTTGATATCATAGAATTATGGAAAATCTTGAGCTGGGAGGGACCCACAGGGATCATGGATCCAACCCCTGCACTGCACTGACCAACCTATGAGGGAAGAACCTTTCCCTGATCTCCAACTTAAACCTCTCCTGGCTCAGCTCCAGCCATTCCTGTCCCTGCTCACCAGAGAGAAGAGCTAGATCCCTTAATAATTCTGCAGTCTAGGAACCCCCCTGTTCTCCTCAGGACACCAAACCATTCCCCTTGGCAGCTCCAAGAGGGATTGCTTTCCATGTGCCAGCACATCAGCCATGTGAATCAACTCAAAACTGGGTATTTTTGAAGGGAATGGGAAGATACAGTGAAGTCCCACACAATCCCAAGGGAATGCACACTGTGCTCTCCAAGAGGAGACCCCAAAGTGATCCAGTACATCCCAGTGGGAGGTGTCCCATTCATTCTTCCCCGTGAGGGTGGGGAGGCCCTGGCACAGGGTGCCCAGAGAAGCTGTGGCCAGCGGGTCGAAGGAGATGGACTTTAAAGTCCCTCCCAACCCAAACCAGCCTGGGATTCCATGATTTTGCTGGATTTGTGTTCCAGATGCCACTTCCCCCATTCGCTCCACGAGCTCAGGAGCAGCCACCACCACAGGCTGGCTCCCAGCAGGAATTGGGTGAGCACCCGGTGCCCCAGCAGCCCAGGCCCGGAGGAGCAGCCTGGCAGCATTCCCATGTCCCTGGCACCGTTCCGGTGTCCCTGGCAGCGCTCCCGTGTCCCGGCCCTCGGGCACAGCCCCGGGGCGCGGGGTGCGGACACGGCCCGGCGGCGGGACCGGCCCGACCAGTGTGTGCAGGAGCCGCTGTGCTCCGCGCCGGGCGTGCCGGGCCACAGGGCAGGGATGTGCCCCGAACGCTGCGTGTCCCGAGCGGCGATCCATGGAGTTTCACCCGCTGGAATCACAGGGAGGCACCCAAGACAACGCGGAGTCATAAACCCGATGATGCATCAGTGAATCACGGAACGGTTGGGGCTGGAAGGGACCTCAAAGCTCATCCAGTGCCACCCCCTGCCGTGGGCAGGGACACCTCCCACTGACCCAGGGTGATCCAAGCCCCGCCAGCCTGGCCTGGGACACTTCCAGGGATCCAGGGGCAGCCACAGCTTCTCTGGAAATTCTATTCCAGGGCCTCCCCGCCCTCGGCGCACACACCGCCCATCCCAAGGCAGGGTTTATCTCCCGCCCAGGGCTCATTCCCGGGGCTGCTCGCGGTCCCGGGCACGCTCCCAGGGCCGCTCCCCACCCCGTCCCCCCGCGGTGCTGCCCCTTTAAGACGCGCCCCACGCTCCGCGCGCGCCCCGCTCTGACGCGCGATCGCGTGGCGCCTCTCCCCACCGCGGCCCCGCCCCCTCCGCGCGCCGCGCGCGCGCGG